>JAUZSZ010000091.1:18678149-18689894 GCA_034780575.1 Labeobarbus marequensis | reverse complement strand
CATTGCTTGGTAATTGGTCAAAAAAGTATTGATAGTTGTGTAAATATTGTAATACTAACAGCTGTCTGAATTTTTGGTTGATTGTAATCCATTACACCTTTCTATCAAAGTTATCTGACATTATCAAGATTAATTTTTTCTGACAGTCATATTTTATTACAATTTTCTAAACTATAGCAAATAAACTGTGATAATGTGAGAAATATTGAAGGTGTCTGAATAAATTTTGGTCTGACTGTATATTTATTTTTTACAGTGCAGACTATGCAGTTACATTTGATTATTCAGTTTCTGTACACCTACAAACTTGAAAAAACTTAAACATTGTGTAAATAGCACAAAGAAATAAATAGAACGAACATACAAATTAAACTATTTCAAACAGGGCCCACTGGTACAACCTGCACAGGCGCCCCGCAAATCCCAGCTACGGCCCTGAATAGTAGTAGCCGCAGCAGTAGTAGTACTGTTATTTATTTTTTTATTTTTTTATTTCATGGATCAGGTCAGACTCATGGGGGCTAATATATTAAGATGCTACTCATTTCATACTGTAACTCAGTTATTGTCCACTTTCACTTTTGGAGTAAATAAAATGAATAAAAAAATATATCACTTCAAATAAAATTGAATATATCACAATTTTGTTCGCCATGGTTGTATCATCATCTGATTTCAATCATTTCTTTGTAAATCGGCTGCTAAAACAACAGCGCATACTAATAAAAAATGCTTGGCATCAGATTCAGATTAAGTATACAGAGCTGCAGATGCTACACATAACTAGGAACAACACAATGTTCGGAAAACTTCCACATATTTTATCACTTGTACTTCTGATGTTTAATAATATCTTATCATAGTCTGTCCTTTTTTGATTGCAGCTTAACTGCAGTAAAATGGTTTCAAATGCTCTTTCTCACTGGGAAAGATTTAGGTTCTGAAAGTATGTTTGGAACCTTTAAATCTTAAAGACTGCATGACAACTCCTCATATGATCAATTTAAGAATAAATTCACTTACAATTTGGAGTACCATGGTACTTATGAGACCTCAAAAACAATTGCATGGAGATTATGTAACAGGGTTTGTGGCTTTATTAAAACAGTAGTGAAACATGGTTCCACCATAATCATAAAATCATCGAACACCAGCCCCTAGAACAATGATATGAATTAATCAGTTCCTTCCGTTGTGTGATTTTGAGGGAAATTACTTGCCAAAACATTAGCTGCAAGTCTAAACAAACCGTTAGGACTGAGACAAAAAACCTGCGATTAGGTGATAATAGTGTTTGCAGAAATTCCTGCTGGCACATCAGAAAAAAAGCTTTGCTTTCTTTCCTGTCTGGCAAGCATGTCTATTAGGTTAAAATTGTTTAATTTTACTGAAGGCAAGAGCAATTGTTGTACAAATGCCCAATCAATGGACATAAATGGTATCTGAACATGAAACACAACAAGTTGAGTTTTTGATATGAGCTTTGCACAGGGAGAGAGCCCGTATATGGAGTTTTGATCAATATAATGATTACCCGAAAAAAGACCCATTTTTATAGCAGATATGTCAGATAACAACCAAAATAGCTTATTGAAAGTAGTCACTTATACTGTATAATATGGAAGCACTGTAACTTTTTCCCCTCAGAATTTCAGAATTTTTTCTCTGAATTTTACATTTTGCAATTCGGGTTGCAAAATGTCATTGGTGTTTTTTGGCGTTAAGATCTCACATTATTAAACACATAGCCTACATTGTTTAACACACGGCTCTCTGGAATGCTTAATTCTGATTGGTGGTGCGATATTTCCTAATTGTTCACTGTTGTCGATAGCAACACTGTATATATCCACTCATCCGGATAAACAAACGGTGCTGATGTCTCTCTTGTACTGAAACTAAATGATAATAGAGGTTAGATTATAAAACTCAAATGAGTATTCATGTCCACAGTGACAATACAGTCATCAGCTCAGCGTTGGAGGGTTCATTTCGCGCGTATTTCCAACACGTCTGGCACTCCAAAGTGACATTTTTATATATCTTGTATTCCGTGATAATCTTTTTTGATTGTACAAGTGCTTGACAGAAATCAGAATGCTATTTTCAGCATCTAGTGATGATAATGCCTGTAATGAACAATAGACATGCAATACACCAGAAGTCATGAACGTGTTTTAAGCATACAAGCCAGTTGCCTACCAACTGCTCCGTGTTTATCCAATCCATGAATATTGCTACAGGCCACGTTTGCATTATTTAGCATAGCATATTTGAATAATGACATCTATTTCACACTAAATATATCTGGAAACAAAGAGAAAACGTTTAAAAACTGCTGTAGCGTGACTCTCCTATTCTCACACTTTGTTTATATTTTGTAATAATAGGGTTGTTATGCAAGTCATATGAAGGCCATATGCTACCCAGATTTAAAAAAAAAAAAATGCTTTATAGCATAGCCTGTTTTATTGATGACCCATTTATTGTACCATGACAACTTGCTGTATGCTTTCATTCTGATGAAAACAACATTTTTAAGTTGACAGTAAATTCCATATAAGTCAAGTGGTTGGGTTGACATTTAAAAAAAAAAGAAGACATTTACAATGAGAGTTTAAACAAGTGCAATGCCCTTCTGGTCAAACGCGATTATATAATTTTAGTAAAACACTGATTTAAATTATAGTTGGATGCAACTGATTTATTGTAAGGATGGTGTTTATGAAAAACAACAAAACTCCCCTACAAATCTTACATAAAACATATTGTTGTAACAGCAACAGCTCATATTGTTTCTCCATTATAAAAAAAAATATTCAAACTACCTTTGACTGGGATTGGTTTTCTTTTTTTCCAGCCCCCTTAGTTTTATTGCATCCTTTTTTTTTTAACTGCGCAAAGAATATTCTAGCAGATCCATGTAATTGAGAGTTTGTTTATTTGTCCCCAGAAAAGACAGTACTGTGTCCAAATTTTCCATTATCATTCCTCAAAAAGAACACCGAAAATGTTCTTTTATATACTTTAATGACTTTGGGGAATGTGAATACACAGAAAGCAGTTAAATGCAAATAATGTGAATATTATATTTTGTGTATTAACTTTCTAAATATGATTATGGCCATCCAAAAAAAAAAGTTATACTTCTGTTTGGTAGATAACAAGTAGTAGTTATTATGTTAGATTGACTCTGTTAGATGAAGATCATAGTTTTAAAACTAAATGACCAAAAAAGTGACAGTGTGTCAACCTTACTTACAATGAAAGTTGTTTAATTTGTTCAGTTGTCTGTTGCTAGGCATAGATATAGGTCTAAAATGTTATGCACTGATGTTTCAGTGTTTTGGCGAGTTGAAAATTTCCTCTCCTGTGCTGATTATCTCCAGAGCTCTCTCAGCTCCGATTGTAATTGCAAGCCAGGACTTGATTGGCTCTTCAGTTGCTGGCTTTGGGCCAGCAGACTTTTTCCATATAATAGAGGGAAGCAGGATGACAGCTTCTAAAAGAGAGAGCAGACAACTCGTGGTGGTGGACTAACTGTGCAAACCTGAAGTGAACAGCTCAGAAAATGTGTAAGGGATTAGCTGCCCTGCCCCAGACATGTCTGGAAAGGTAAGATCTTTAAAACATCTTAGCATCATGAATTAACTTAAAATTTACCACATGCTACATTAGCTACATAAGTTGGTTGGTAGCAACTCAGTGCTTGTGTATTTTGCAATATCTGCATATTCTGGAGCAGCTGGGAATTCTCAAAATACTGTTTTGAGAAAGTCTGTATGATGTTTTGTATGAGGTTTAGATAGTGAGTATTGATCATTGTATATGGAATGACTTTATTCATTATTTGGCCTCAGATATGTCTTTTGGTTAAACATTTTAATATACCCAACATATATTTTATAGAAACTAAAGGACTGCATTTGTTGTATTGTACATTTCTATTGTATTGTACATTTTAAGATTTATCTTATTTTCCACTTAGATACCTTTCAATTTTTTTTTTCTAGCTCCCCAGTGTTACCAAAAACAAGAATACCCTCAACTTTGTTTAGTTCTCTGTTCATAACAAGATTTGGAGCAGAATTCCTGAGATCAGACTTTAAGAATAGCAATGAGGACATTTATTGTGACTACTGAGCCATATTCTGATCAAACAATTGTGCTATTGGCTCATTCATTGTGTAAATATGTTTATGACTGTTCTTGGCTTTGGTCTTAATGCTTGGCCCAGGGCCTGGAGTACTTCTGAAAAGTCTATTTGTACATCAGAAAGATAGTTTTAAGATGGCAACATGAGGTGGTTTATAATGTTGCATTGTATAATTGAACCATAAAATCGAAATTTTAATATATGGGCTTTTAAGCTGAGAAGTGTGTGCATTGACGTCAGCATTTTTGGAGCAGTAGATCTGTCTGTGGCAGCAAGATGTTCAAGAAACCTCAACAAATCACCAAGTTTGTTGACATCACTTCATCCACAGTCATCTGGGAGGAATATGTGTTTTTATTCACAAAACTGTACAAAAGGATATTGCATCTGCTTTTAACTCTGGAGGGAGTGTGAAATAGTTCTGGATAGTTGTGAATTGAACACCTTCAACACGTGTTGTTTTATTGTGTCATCTGTCAAAATGTGGTAATTACTGTACTGATGACAGCTGTACAGGTCAATAATAAGCAGTGAAGAAAAGCTTTCTATAGCTGACGTGCAAAAGGATAATCATTCTCTGAAAAATATGTGTACTCTGAGAGAAAATAGATGAGGATAAAATGATATTATATAATCTGTTGACAGGTGTGTTGTACATTTTGGAAATATCCTCTACATTTGTTTTGAAATTCAATTCATACATAACATGTATCTGTTATTTGTGTACGTTAAAAGCACTAATGGACATCTGTATGGATTTGTGTTTGTGCTGTCTTCAGGGCTAAGGAAATCAAGACTAAATTGGGAACTCTGCTTCAGAAGCCAGAGAATTCCATCGACCTTATTATCCCCTACCAAGAAAAGCCTGAGAAGAAACCAGAGAAGCTTCAGAAGTGAGTTCCTGTTGGCTCCATTCACTCTCCCTCTGACGTTTTCACTTCCTCTCTCTTTTTCTTTTCCTTACTGATTGGGACTTCAGCTCTGCATGTGTTTCCTCACATGCCTCACATACAGTACTCATTTAGACCAAAACGTCTACACAAAAAGCACCCTTAAACACGTGTCACCATTCATTTACACACATTTTTTAAAGTTTCAAAATAGAGCTCAACTGACCTTTCGAAATGTTCTGTTTGCACTTAAAGGTGAAACTTTTCAGGTGGAAACTGTCCACTTAAAATGGTGGAAATCATCAACCATGATGTTTAAAGGTGGAAATCACCTCAGGATGTTTGTTTGGTGTTTTCAGGTGGAAATCATCCACCATGATGTTAAAAGAAGGATGGTTTAATGTTTTTAAACAGTCATCCTGAGATGCTTTCCCACCTTCTGAAGCTCAGTTCAGCTCTATTTTTAAGTATCTTTCAAGGGTCTACAAATTGTTAACCACTGGTGCTTACTGGACAAAAAGGTAAATCCAAGGTACTTATGTTGTGAGGATAAAAAGGCTTTTATTCCACAGGCCATAGAGCATCTTAATGTCATTTCTGTAAGCATATTTTGACTAACTAGCATTCTTCAGGGTGCATTACCATAGTCCCTGCAGTATATTCTGTCTTTGTAGATAAATGCTACCATGTTTTAACTCATAAATAGAAATCTGAGTGTTTTTAATGAATCTGTATGACACTAATTACCCCATCAATTAGAAGCTTGTATACCTAACTATTTTTAAATGTTCTACTGTAGTTTACTTGAAGATTATGAGGTTCTAATTTTGACAGCTACAGCATAGTAGCAAAGTTCAAAAAAAGCATGAGAATAGAGCACATTATCTACCTATTATCTACCTAGATCTACCAGACATCACTAAAAGGTAGAGATGTGGAGAAGAGGGCTGAACAGTAGAGAGCAACGGAGTCAGAGAGAAAAAATTGAGGAAGGCCATGTTCGTACATCCTGTAATGGAAAACTGCAAGAGTCTGTTTATAATGAAAATTGTGTGTCCAAATTGACCGTAAAAACATTTGCAGACCACTTCAGCTCCCTTTTGCTTACGTAATGTCTTATGCAAGTGTTGTTAATAGGGTTGTATTTTTCAGGCAGACTAAAAAAAGCTAAATTAAACATCCCAATCACAGGATGAGACACGTGTATAGAAAACACAGATACATCAGGAACCAAGTTAGACCAAAAGACTTGGATAAGACCTATTTAGACAAAGAGATGTGGAAATAAAATTAAATTAGAACAATTTCTTTGGCAAATCATGAACTTTTTTGGATATACTTAACAATAAGTTTATATATTGCCATTACATTCTGTGTAAGTATTATATTTCTGGACCATGTATAATTTTACATGTAAATGATTATACCAGTGATTGTGTATGGATACAGTTTGTTGACCATATACAAAGAGTAATAAAACTAAGTGAAGAAATCTCCTTGTTTTGTTCAGACCCACACCTGAAGAAGCAGCCCAGTGGCGTGAGTCCCTTGATAAGGTTCTTTCCAGCAGCTGTAAGTATGATGTTTATCTTAATGGCCATTCGGTTGCATTTTACATCTTAAAAGTTCTTCCAGCCATGACCAAACATTGGAAGGTTTAGTTTATCAGTTGAGTATGTAAAACACATTTTAAATCTTTGTTTATATTTGTCGGTTTAGAACCTCTGGAAGTCTATTAGTTGCACTGATGCACTTGATTCGGTTGCGTAAACAGCTTGTGCTTGAACGGACGCATTAACCTTTAAAAGCACATCTACGAGAATGTTACTAACAATAGTTTATATCTATAAAAAAAGAAGATTCTCTCTGAGGTACACACATACATAAACATTTTCTAAATAACTTCTAAAATAGACTTATAGTGTTTTCATGTAGTGCAAATTATAATTACTAGAAGACTTTAAAAGAAAACTTTTTGCTTTATTGTTTTTCCAATTGGGCATGTCCTAATGAGTTTTCAGATTTTGTTTATTCTAGGAACATTTCTAAGACTAGAAATGCACACACCTAATTCTTTGACCATCCTTATTGAAATTAAAGCTGCACAACATGACTTTGGCCTCTCTATCGCCACCTGTGGTTGAAACAAAAATTGCAAGGTTGTCACTGATCTTCCCCATGGATGAATCTAATGCAAGATTGCAAGAAAATCCTATAAGATGCATATCCAAAAAAAATGCTGCCATAATAGTCAGACCATATTTTTACAAAAATGCAAACATTAATTATCCCACCAAATTGAACTTGATTGCTCAAAATATAAACTATTGTATGCTTAAGGCCTGTTCACACCAAAGGCAACTAGTTTTCAAAATCAACAGCAAACAGCAAAGTCCACACCACAATATAATAATAACAGAAGAATGACTTTAAAAATTTTGAACATTCAAAGCACCAGACAGCAAAACTGCAGCACAAATGTTATCATCTGTTGTTGTGAACACTAACATATTCATCATTATAGTTATCATTATTGGTGTAAATAGGCTTTTGCTTTGTGAATCTACATACAGAACACTGTCTGAACAACATTTGCTTCTGTAGTCTAGCTTTAAATTGTATTCAGAAGTAAATGATCAAACTCTTCTTTATCACTGTAAAACCCATTTTCTGATTCATTGTTGGTGCTTTACAAAAAACAAACACAAGCAAACCCAAACAAAATGTCAAAAAAGATGCTTTGTCTGCACAAAAGGGCTGAATTAGTCAGTTATAGTTGGGAAAACAAATCTTTGTTATTCATTCAATTATTTGTCTCAAGGCCAGTTTGTTATGTTTAATTATAACAATTTGCCTTGGAAAAGTTGTTCATTTTATATCAGTTCAATATATATATATATATATATTTTTTTTTTTTAATTCAAATGTAAGAGCATTTATTTTGTGTTGACACTAAAACACCCCCTGGAAAATCTCTATTATGAGCTTTGAAATTTTAATGCTGCCTGTCTTTTTACCACTGCTTGTTAAAATCATTCCCACACAAAAAAGTGCAAGTCTTAAAATAAATCAGCATTGAAAAGTGAATGATTACACTGATTGATCCACAGAGGTGAATCATGTAGTACTTGAATACCACATGCTGTTATACAACAAGGACTCGCAAGGAATTGCATTAAGGGGTGTGTGCCCTAGGCGTGCACGGCGGTAATGTTTGGATAAGGATGTTAAGAGCTGGTGGGACCGGGGTCTCCGGTGGCAGCACGTCACGAACACATTAGTACGAAAAGAACACACAGAGCTGTGCTCACTCTAATAGCTTGTCCACATTTTTAATTCCATAGATGGCCTGGCCACCTTCAAGAGCTTCCTCAGATCTGAGTTCAGTGAGGAGAATATTGAGTTCTGGGAGGCTTGCGAAGACTTCAAGAAGACCAAGTCCCCCCTGAAAATGGCCATCAAAGCTAAGAAGATTTATGAGGACTTCATTCAGGCCGGTGGGCCAAAAGAGGTTTGTTTGTTTTTTTTTGCCATTGATTTTTTTTTTTTTAGTAGTAATCACACTTAGATTTACAGTTCAGATAAAAGGCACAGTGCTTCAGAGGTAGAAGGAAGCAGTTCTCCGTCAGACCCGTTATTTATCTCCTGTGAAAATATGTTTCATATCACTATATAAACACTAAGGCCAATGTTCTCCCCCTATATGTGCCCAAGGAGCTATAAAAAACTTGAAAATGATGTTTCTGTGAGTTTTTTTTTTTTTTCCGTGAAATCAACTTTGATTGAAATAAATTGACCTTGACACTGAGAAAGGTTATTAGAGCTCCACATTACCATAGATTTACACTGAGGTACCGCTCCTTCAAGTTATTTTTTAGGTCAACATGCTTGTATTTTACATCTGAAATGTATCTAACATTTTAGGCATATTGTTTTAACTACATGATTGCTGGTTACTTATATTTGATATTTCAGCACCTTAGGCTGGATATAAGTTAATGAAGATGCGGTTTTCCACTTGAGTATTTGCCAGGTCATTTAATGTAGAATTTTTCTAATACCCAAAAGGTTGTAGGTTCTAACCCTGTGCCACTAAAACCCAAGCTGTCCTTAAAGGTTACAAAATAACTTAGTAAACGATCACGTTACTCAAAAAAAAATGTTTGTATCAGGATGTTTGTACAGCCACAGAAGCTTAAAGTATAGTTATATATCAGCCATTAGAGAGCACACACACGCAAACTTTCATAGCCATTTGTTTCTTAGTGACCATAATGATTTTTAAAATCAATGAAATGCAAACAGTATCCGGCTACCATTTAAAATATAACTTGTTTCTATCTCTGTGATTGTTTCCGCATCAATATTTATACTGTTACGTAATTTTTAGCTCTGTGCATTCAATATTATGATCAAACACTTTGATTGCACACATTAAAATAAAACAAAAAATTTTAATACAATTAAGTATAAAACAGTAAAACACATTCAATACAAATGGAAAAAGTCATGCACATTGTTGCTTCTCGCAAAAAAATGTAATAAATAACACAAGTCAAAGACTTCTGAGGCATTTTTCTATATCAGGTTATGTAAGGAAATTGATATACTATTCTCTAATCAGGCCTGTATTCGTAAAAACTGCTGGGAATCAGTCAAATTGGCTGAATTCATTCCGGGAAGACTGACTACTCCACAGCCCCCCTACAGTGCTGAGAGAGTGTCAGAGTTGAAATAATGTTTCTTACTCATTATTTTTGTCCACTTTGAAACATTTTGTGTCTGACTTTTACACACTTCCTCCTTATCACCAATATCATGCTTTTAGGTGAACATCGACCACTTCACCAAAGATGTGACTCTGAGGAACCTGGTGGATCTTTCTCCCTCCACCTTCGAGCTGGCTCAGAGCCGGATCTACACCCTGATGGAGAAAGACTCCTTCGGTCGGTTCCTGCGGTCTGAGCAGTACCAGGAGCTCCTGAAATAAACTGACTTGTCCAGCTGCAGGGAGACTCATTACTTTAGTCACAGATTTGTGTCACAGAAAACTATTTTACTCAGTCTTACATTTCTAAAACTCATTAAGCGATACCACAGTTGGTGAAAGTAGAAAACATCAGACATGTTGCAATGTCTCCCTGCAGCTGACTGAACTGGCCCACTGCTAACATCTAAACATAAATTGTTAAAACTGTGTTTCCTGCCCAGTGCTCTGAATGTCAAAGTCAATAACTTCAATAAAAGAAGTTGATTAGGGTTTAAGAGACAGTATTGCTCCTTATAAAAGTGTGATTTGTCATTAGCAAAAAGCACCTCTTAAAATCTTGTATATACTGTATGTCCTATTAATTGGAGTCACACTCTTTTCTGACCCCTGTAGACTAAACAAAAAGACTAAAACTGATCCCCACTTGTAATTTATGGCTTTTGGGATAAGTGTAGAAGTGGTTCATGTACTTTTGATGAGGACGTTCTGACCCGAGCATCTAAGCAGCATGTTCATCAAGGGGAAGAGGCTGGGGAATGGGTACGGGATAGTGTGGGCTTTTTCTTGGAAAATGTCTGTTAACATTAAAATGCCCAAATGGTGAACCAATGGAAATCATGGGGAACAACCCACTTAGTATTGAAAGCTTCACTAGAAGTCAAAGCTAAAAAAAAAAAAAAAAAAATGTGTGACATGTTAAGATGCACTCCTCTCTCTGGGAACTTGATGTTTGGGTTACTGCTATTGAAAGTTGCTAAGATGGGAATATCAAGTAGGAGGGAATCTCTATAAAAGCACTGGGCACATTATTTTTTATTCTAAAGGCAATGTTTATTCCCATGCCACTTTAAAAGCAGAACACATTTAGATTAAGTCATGGAAACCCAAAACATCCACGTGTTTTTTCCGACTTTCTACAGCAACCATTAATCACAATACCATAAATATATACACACTGTAAGACCTATAAACTATTATACTCGAAACAAGAATGACTACTGCAAAATGTTATTGAAGTTAACATCTATTATTTGCCCTTAGCATGTGCAGCCAGTCGTGAGTTGTAACTCAAGTTATTGCAGACTGAAAGGCATATCAAATACATGTAACCCACAAGTGTGATATTCAGCGTTTTTTTGCATGTTTTTATTTAAAGTGTGTTTCACAGACACATATACTCTTGCATGTTTCTTTATTATACTGTGTGTAGCTATGTCACTCAATCTAATAACATTCATTCATATATGAGCAGTGGTAGGTGCTTCCAGAAGTCCTTACTGATGTTCCAAAACCAAATTATTAGATCACTGCAGGACAGGTTTAGTTTAATATGGCTATCAATAACTGGGCATCACCAACATAAATTAAATTAAAGAGAAATTGAATGAATTCAACAAGAATGTTAAAATGTAGTTGTTGTTTTTTTTTAATAATATTTTTACAATTATCACATTGGCTTAAAATATAAGAACTGTCAAAATTGTCAGTAAGGACTGACAGAGTGCCTTGCTTATAAAAGAAATCTGCATAAAACTATATGCATGTATGTTTGTAGTTGATCACATAAAATTCATAATCACATTAAAATTCTGAATATTTATTTATTTTTTTCAGATGTACATAGCCATTTACAAATGATTTTAATTTATTATCTTTAAGATTGCTTGTCTGTTTGATCTTCAAGGTAAAAAGTATTAAGATAAGAGTGT
>JAUZSZ010000091.1:18615667-18626550 GCA_034780575.1 Labeobarbus marequensis | reverse complement strand
TGTCCCCACAAGGTCAAAATTTACTGGTATTACTATCTTTGTGGGGACATTTGGTCCCCATAACGTGATGAATACCAGTACACACAAAATATATACAAATGCATGTGAGGTGGAGGGAAAAAGTGAAAATGTGTTTACGTCAAAGATGTTTGTGTGTTACAGGTAGAGATGACATGATATCATGGAAGCAGAAAAAAGAGACTGCACTTACAAGTATATCTCCAGTATAGCTTACTATTTCCAACTAATATGCAGTCACACCCTTGTGGTAAGAAAATAAAAGTGCATTTGTGGCCTGATTCAACACTAACCACACCAACACAGGTGCTGGTAATGACTACTTTATATCGATCTGGGGGGCATTTCCCAAAAGCACTTTAGCCAATATGGTCGCAGGTTCTGCTGAACTCTTTTGCTAATGACGGAACTTGCAACCATAGTTTCTTTTAGGAAATGCACCCCTGATTGGTTAAAGAGGAACAGGCATGTCTAGAGAGTAACTATAGGTTGATCAGGTTTCCAGACATGTGAGATGAAATGAACAACAAGGTCAAATGAGTTGGCTTGAAGAGAGAAATAGAAGTGAAGGGAAGTTTAATACATTTTTAAATTCTGTAATAGGTACATCAAGATTGAGTATTATGGGTTCTGACTGCAGGGAAAGAGAGACATGTGACATGTGATTTTACATTGTACACAATACAGAAAAAGAGGAATACTAAATGTGAGATTAAAAGGAGGATAGGAATATTTCTTCATGTTTAAAATGTGGCCATAATGCTACATAATGTGGTAGACTATTAATAACAAATGTAGCCTAAGAGTAAGAAAGTGGAAGACTAAAGAAAGCCAAGAGAATTCCTTACAAACTCTGCTGCTATCTGTGCTGTCTCTAAGATGTGTGCTACTGTAATTGACAATGTCATTTGGAAGGTACATGCCAAATCTATGTGAGTAGAAAAAAACTTTCCCATGCTGATGCAGGTGGTTTATGTCTTATGACAACATAGCCTACAGGTGTTATTCCCAACAGTCCAAAAATGGACATGCATGCATGTCAGGGGGAAATCTGGCATCATAGACATTTACAGATATGCCTATGTATTGTGTTTAGTAGTATTCTGTGGTGAAAATGATGTACTGGAAATTACATTTAAATTTTTTTTAAGTTAAATGGCCTACTTTGTCTTGCTAAGACTGATTGTACACTTTCTGCGTAACTGAGAAATTTTGCACAATAAAATTACTTCTAACTTCTGGGGGGGGGGGGATTATTTTAATAAAAAATGTTATCATCATATAACAAAATGAAGAAAAAATAATAATAAGTGACAGTCGCAAAGTTGAAGAAACACTAAGTTTAAAAAGTTAATAATTTAATTTGTTTTCTTTTTCTTTTTAAAGTCAGTTACAAAAAGGTAGATTGGCACCATTTGAATTAGAAAAGTAAGATTGATTACATATTGGTTAATTTATAGTTGGTCAAACTAGTTTTTAAGACATAGTGGCTTTGTTTATGCAGATGATATTGCAGTGAACATGATTTCACCAAGTGCAAAATGTTCCTGGATCAACATCCTCCTTGATCCTGGAACAACATTCCAAGCAACCAATCAGAATTGAGGGATAAGTTTACAGGAAATGTCAGTTTCAGCCTTACAGCCAGGCGTGCTTGTACACCCTCGTTACTCAACTATCATTTCCTTCAGACTTTAGGGATAAATTATGGGTAGGGTTAGGTTTAGGGGTAGAGTTGGTTAGGTCTATGTTTTTGGATAGTATTGTTGAAGATGACAAAAGATGTTGATCCCAGAATATATCTTACTTGGCAAAATCACAGCATAATTTACGTTTTCTAATTTCCTTAGAGAATGAGTTGCCAACTCGCCTCGATTTAATCCACGGTGTACCGAAGTCTGCCACTAGGTGCCATTCTCCGCTCTCCTTGAACACCATTGTTGGGTGTTGAATGTGAAGCGAGGTATTTTTCTCCTCCTCCAAACCTGCGATGAAGCCGTGTTCCAATGAAAGCAGGTGGAATTCCCCCTTTCAACCAATGGCGCTCTGCCCTCGCAACAATCCTTTCGAAAAGGATGTGTGGGCTCGGTTATGGCGCTGGCGTGAAATTGTTGGAAACGGACAAGCCCAGGAAGCAGGATTTTGGCACTACTACACCAGCTAAGCTTAGGGCTGCCCTCTTGAATGGGAATAAGTGAGCGGACCATTCATATTTGCTCAAACCTACACCTTGGAAGCCACTTCGGCGACGTCGGATTGGAGATAGTGATTTCTACAAAAGTTCCTCTGTCAAAAGCGAGCACGTATGAGAAATAAGAGTAACCTCGGGCTAAAAAAAGGCATGGATCGCAAGAGTTAGACTGAGTTCTGACTCCCCTCGAGCTGTTTGTGTTTTTAACTGAGGAGAAGGACTAAAACAGTCACCATGCCTGCCAAAACAAAGTACAATTTAGTCGATGATGGACACGATTTGCGGATTCCTTTACATAACGAGGAAGCATTCCAACATGGGATTAATTTCGAAGCAAAGGTAAGTTTCTTTTGACGTGAAGATATGTTTTTCAGCAGCATGTTTTGTTTACATCCTGCTGCGAATCCTGTTTCCAGTCCCAGGAAACATTTAAAGTTGTTTTGCCACTTGTTTACATTCCGTATTGTCAGTTTAATTGAGCGCGTCAGTTCTGATTCCACACTAAGCCCAACTTGTCGACAGGCGATCTAATACATTTCATCTCATTGGCTTTGATTTCCAGTATATCGGTAGTCTGGATGTGGCTCGACCCAACAGCCGTGTGGAGATTGTTGCGGCCATGAGGCGAATAAGGGTGAGTTTTTATGGAACCAGTTTACTGCTTCCTAGAGTCTAGTTAGCTTACAAAGTTTACAAATGGCAGTATTTAGTGCTGTATTCGTTGGTATTCTAATAAAGTGCCACGACCTGACTCAGCCTCTATTCCACACGGGTGGTCTCTTCATGCCTCGAGCAACCATCAAAATACAAAAGCAGGACAGATCAATGAGCAAATTGCTTACAAAATGAAAGGGTTGGATATTGATAGCCCTGTCAAAGTTGCTTTGATACACATACACCGGTTCTGTACGTTATGTCGCCTTTGGCAACCACAGTGTTTGTGGATTTTCATGTGTGTAAACAGAGAAGAGCTCTTTGAAGTGGGGGCTTCTGTGTAAAGCACTTAAAGTGCCCGTTTTGGCACCCACCAATCACTGATGAGAATGCACTGGCTTTCTGTGTGGCTAGACCCCCTTGATAAAGATATCCTACAGTGCTATCATGTTTTGTTTAAAGACATTTCCCTGCTGGTAGATGGATTAGTTCATTTAAAGTCCTCATGTGTAGAAAGCTAGTGTTTACTGCTACCTACTATAAAAGTTCACTTTAGCAGGCAGCTTTTGTACATCATCTTCATAGTTTTCCTGTTTCACTTAATGACACAAATGCCCTCGGTTGAATGAAACATCATATTCATAACATCATATGTGTTATTCTCCTTCCACTTATAAAAAGTAAAGGGAAAACAACAGGTAATTGATAACATTTCATTCCTTAACACTGATGAACTTCAAACCAGCCTGTTGTTGTCAGTTAGCTGTATTCATGGCATTCACAGTTAGCTGTATTCATGTTTCTCTAACATTCACTACTTTATTGCTGGCAGGGAGAGTTGTTTTACCTGTAGATATCTACTTCCTTTTCCTGGTAAATTTTGCATTGTGTGGCCCGGCTATTGCAGTTACAGTGAAACTTATTTCAGGGAAGTGTGATGTAAGAGGTGGTTTGAATGTAACAATTGAAAGGCTTTTTTTCCTACCAACATCCTGGATTCCAGCATGGCAGCAGACACCAGGTGCAAATGATCCTATTAACCTTTTCAGTGTGCTGGACCCCCTGCTATGGTCTGCTGGCTAACGGGCAACCATACATGCCTTTAAAGCAGGGAATTATTGTGTGATGAAGCTCAAACACAAAAGTTACACAAAACCAATCATGCTGTAGCAGTTAAGTAGTTAAAGCAGTGACGGCATTGTTTGAAATTAACTTGTTTGAGCTTGCAGTAAACTGCCCTAAGGCAAGATACATACAATGACAACACTGAACTTAGAATTTATGTTTATTATTTATTGATTTCATATAATTTTCTTACACTCTTTTCTACAAATGGAAGCATAGTTAAGTCAAACCTATCCTTCACGGGTCAGAACTATTGATTTATAACTGTTTGCACTTTGTTTTTGCTCAGCACATTGCAAGTAATAATTGCTTAAATATTAATTAAAAACCATACATTTCATATTTAGAATACGAGGAACAGTTGCATTTTGAGGGAGAATTTTATGCAATAATGTTGACAAAAGAGATCCTACTTGTTTGGTTTCAAGTCCCATTCACTATAATTTATTTGGCAAGCATTTTGGCAAGCAGCTTCTCTGTATTGTTATGGCCTATTGTTTATTGCTCACTGTTTGTTGCTATTGTGTCCTTCTTTTACAAAATGTGCATCATGGCATATGATAATATGTTCCAACATAGAACATTTCCATCAGTCTAAGGAGTCATGTAACATCTCTAGAATGCAGTTTGCAACTTTAGACTGGTAATGTCAATGTGAAAGCTTCATGCAAAGAGTGTAGTGCATAATTGGCTAAATGTTTCAGTGTAGTGTTAAATATAATTCTGGTGTCAGTGCTTTCTGTTCTCAGGTATTTCACTTTGTAGGATCATATGATGTGGTATCTGTAAATGAAAGAGAACCTTTCAATGGCTGTCAGAAATCATTTCTGTTTAATCTGCCTTTGATCTTAATTGCCATCACCTCAATAAAGGAATGTGGGATGAAGAGACCCAGTGAATTGTGAATATATTAGGTTTAACTTAAATCGAATAATGTAGAAGTGTAAATATTGAGGTGAAATCCGGTGCCACCTCGTAAGAAAGGATCTGATTGTGGCATTATCTTTGTGGAGATGATTAGCATTGAGTAGATGTTGCTGTCCGATTTGGAAAGGGGAATATTTACGGTCTTGCAATCCTCCTGTAAAAGCTTTCAGACTCGTAGCCCAGCGCACTTTGCTCTTATTGCTGTGCCTCAAATTTATTGCATTATATATTGTTAGCTTTAAGATGGTCAAGCCTCACTCTTTGCAAAAATTGATGACCTGCACTTTAAAACGGCACCTTAATTAACTGACTGATTAAGTGATGTTATGAATGAGTTCTTTTGGACTGAGATCCTTCCTCCAACATTGTGGAAGTGGAGATGTTGGCTTCTAATTTATAGTTATGAGTAGCATTTTTATTTTCAAGGCTTCCTCTTCATTGATTCAAGCTAAAATTAGGTGATCTTGCCTTGCTGTGATTCACTGCTGTTATATCTGGTGGATATCAGTCCCAGCTGAACCCTGTCTGCAAAATAAATTGCCTTATGTTCATATGGCAGCATAATTTTAAAGACATTCCTTGAATCAGAATGTGAAGTCCACAAGACCATAGTGCCTCATTTCCCTGCCTGTGCACTCTTACCAAAGCCATATTCTTTTTAAAATAAAGGTTACATGCAATAGAAGAGCCATCCTGGCTTCCTCAAAGAACCTTTCAGTGAATAGCTCTTACAAGAACCACTTTTTTTTAGTGTGAAGAACATTTTAATAATCTGGAGAACCTATAAAGAACCTTTTGTGCAATGGAGAGATTCCATGGATGTTAACTTTCATTGTTACTGGTTTCACAATGGATTTCTACTCTACAGGGTTAGGTAGAGAGCTAAGGAGAACATTTGGGACAGGGCCAGTAATACTGAAGTTGTCACAAATGGATGTTTTTCTGTTCTCCTTCAGTTATCTCAGTTGAAGTAGAAAGGTCACAAAGAGTGTTCCAGTGACCATTATTGATTCTCCATTTCTGTTCCCCTCCATCAAACACCTTTTGGAGGGAAAGCTTGGAGTTTAGTCTAACTGTGGCTGCTGGTTAATGTATAACTTTGTTGTTTGAATTAAAGTTCTGGATAAAACCAAGGTAGCAACCGAAGTAGATCTTTTTCTGTATTGTGCGTCTGAGTCCTGCGTACGTCACTGAAAGGTACGGTTATGATATTTTGATTAAACATTAAGGTCAATAAAAATGGGAGGAAATGCATTGATAAATCGTCTACAATAAGATCTGTAACATGCATTTAGAAAATAGGGTGAATTTTCAATTCATGCCAACTTTTAAAATGACTTTGTTACAATAGGTAAGTATTTTCCAATTTTCCTTGCTGCCAATCAAATGGGTAAAAATCTATGTCTTCACTAATATTCGCTTTTGTCCGACTGACTTAAACCGGATGACATGTTGACTGCACCGTACAAGATCCAGCCATAAGAAAGGCTGTTGGCCAGGATCCATTCTGTTGACGTGCCTCAATTTGTCTCTAAAGGTCCTCTTTGGATTTAGAAAAGCTCTCTATCCCCTCAAGAACTGAACATCCTCTGTGTAACATTGACTAGCGTCAGAACAACAAAGCCATAGGATACTCGAGCCCGTCCCCTTCTTAACCATAGTAACGGAGAACAGTAAATTGACTCATAACTCTCTTCCTTTCTCCTTGGAGTGTCTTTGCCTTGCGATCTGTTAGACGGATCGCTTTCACCCCCTCAACCACACAGCCAAAATTAATCTTAAAAACATTTTTTTATTGTATTTAAAACCTTTTTAAATACACCCCTTTTTCTGAGACCTTTCATTGTAGCAAATTAATATTCTGGCCTAATTTGATCCTCCTTTTTAATTAACGTCTCCAGTGGCTCAGAGGTATAACTCATTCCTTGTGATTTTCTTTTTTTTTTTCTTTCTTTCTGTGAGGGTGAAGAAAAGTCATTAAGCATCTCTGAGATAAATCCAGCAACCAGGTCCTGTTGCATATTTAATTTTTTTAATTTTTTTATTTTTAAGCTGAGGTCAGCTTGAATAATAATGTCCTTGACGCTAAGAAATCACTTGATAAATTAAAAAGCTTCAAGAAAACACCTTCACTTGATGTGGTTTATTCAAATTTAATGGACCCTGTGCAGCACTCGCTGTAATCCATCAATAAACTCCACATCTACTGATCTTTTTAGTTTAATAGTAAAATTAGTTTTTATCCAACCTGAGTTTTTACATTGTGTGAAAATCGTTCTTCAACATAAAATATGCCCCACAATATGACAACTCTCTGGAGTGGTTCAGTCTCTGTGAATAACTTTGAACTGTGATTTAGTGCTGCGATACAACTTGCTTCTCTCTCGCTTTATAGCTCTCTTTCTAGTGTTGTTTAACCCACTTCAAGTGATTCATTGTCAAGTGTTATTTTACCATAATTGTGAGATTTCTGTTTAAAATTAATATTTTTATGGACTATTTAATGTACTGTTAGATCTATGATTGCACTAACATTTTTAAAGCATTGTTAATATAATCTGGCAACCCTTTCATTTTAATGCCCTTATATAATAGCCCGCTTTTTAAAATTAATTTCTCTATGGCCTATACCAGCTGTTCTAAACCTTTTTGACTCAAAGGCCACCTGTTGTCCAGCACAGTATTTTAAAAAAACTTTATAATAAAGGCTAAGCTGTTTCCTGTTCTGCTGTAATTATGATAAAGGTGCCTGTTTTCTTTTTCTCTTCTTTTTTATTAAAAAAAAAAAAAACTATAATAAAGGCTAAGCTGTTTCTTGTATTTCTGCTGTAATTGACAAAGTTGTTTGTTTTGTTTTTTTTATTAATAAAAAAAACTAAGAGGAGTGATATATTTAATGGATTTCCAACGATTTCAACAATATTATATCGTTTATTAAGGGAGGAGGGTGTGTTTATAGAATTTTTAATTTAGATTAGATTTGGATGATTTAAATCATATTTTATTAATTTAAATACTCATAAGTCATCCTGTTGAGAAGCACTGGCCTGTGCTATTTTGTGTATTAATCTAAGCAAGGATTGATTTATTTATTTTTTATTTTTTCCTTTAAAGTTTTTCTTGTGCCATATTTGGTGTAAGTATTAGTTGGTGTTGAAACCAATCATTAATGTCAGAGAAAATTAGTATTCTACTGCATATAAATATATTAATCATTGCATAATTAACTGTGAATGCTATTGGAGACAGTTTGCTGCTGTTGCATTAGGTAGGCTGCATGCTGTAGAAATTCAAAGTGGAAAAGATATCTCGTGTTCACATCCAAAATCATTCTGCCAAGAAGTTTTGCCATGTGAATTATTGACCAAATGGACAATTGTTGCATAAAGCATTCATGCCAGTGAACGGTCAGTGGGCCTGTGGTTACAAATCAGTGCTCACAATGATGTGAATTTTCTCAGCCCTTTGGTGCTGCTGCTAAAAAATAGCTGTTTCCAAAGCCTCTGGTTTTACGAGCAGATTTTGGCCACCTTCAAACCAGCATACTCAATGTTGGCTACAGGAATACTGCATTAATATGCATATTTTTAAAAGGCAAATGAATTGCCTTACATGACTTGATAGATGTAAATTCGTTAAATATAATCAGAAATTTGTCAAATGTGGATTTTTGCCAAGTGTTCATTGGTATCATTATACTTTATTCTGAGTTAAGTGCTGACAAACTGTCATTAAATCAGGGGAAAGCCTTCTTTATTCTGCCGCAGTAATGAGCTGATAGTGAATATGTGAACACAATCATGCCAGTGCACATTGTCTACTGTCTAAAGTCTTTCCAGACCTGTCATGTCAGACACCTTCTCTCTCTGGGGATACAAATTAGCTGCACTTGCTTTTTAAAATATTGAAGCACTAATTGTCTGCATTTTTAGAGCTCTAACTGTTTTAATAATTAGCCTGATACTTTTGTTTTTCCAATTTTTTGAGTCCTCCTTCACATTCACAGCTTGAGTCATTACTGTGTCCCACATACCTCTGATTATTCTCCTAACAAGCTTCCATCTTCACTATTGATTTACAGACTCTATCATGGACTCATCAGCAAAAATCGTTGTCTTTTCTGTTAGTCTGCAGACTGAAAGCCTTCTTTCTAAGGGGGAGGTTTGCTCGATAAGTATCTTTCAGCCCAATAAGTACCTACAAGCCAGACTTTCCCGTCCGTTTATTGCATTTCTCACTATCTTTCTTGGCAGCCTGATATTTTTTTTATTCATGTGCAGGTTTTATATGTGGAGATTGTAGCTTTTGTGTAATGGGTAAAACTGAGGCAATTGATTTGATGGTTGTTCATCATCTGAATAACGATGCATATTATGGTTAACGAAGCAATTGTGGAGTTATGCAGTGCTGTTATTGACATGCAGTTTATGCTAGAGTAGAATTATGTGGAGTGGAGTGGGTTTGCTGTATTCAAGCCAGTTGGATAAATGAACTTTTTGCCTAATTTCACCTTTAAAGGGCCGGCCAACATCTGTTATTGTACTAAATTATAATCTCTTACGATCAAGCTGCAAGCAGTTGAATGTTTTAATGCATCTCATTTTGTTTTCCAGGCTTTACAAAATAGTAAAGTTATCAAAAATAAGAATAACACATAGAAATATAGACTTTACGCAATAGCTTATTAGCATGCATATTGGCTGTTTGTTAGTGCTTATTAGTACTTAAATGAACATTTCAGATATCGTAACTTGTCTGATAAGGTATTTGTTATATTAGTTTGTTTGACTTTTTTTTTTTTCTTTTTAATTCTATTTTAGTGTTGTCTTAGCCTACATTACCTTAAAGAAATAGTTCACCCCAAAATTAAAATTCATTTTACTCACCGTCACGTTGTTACAAACCTGCATGACTTCTGCAAAACTCAAAATAAGATTAATAATTTTAAGTATGTTGGTAACCAAACTTTTAACACATAGACAAAATTGCATTTCTCAAAATATCTTTTATTTAATATCTTGTAAAAAAATGTTTATATCTTATAAATTATTACAATATATCTCTTTTATTAGCCTTAGGTAATACACTTTGATGTCCATTGAAGCCATAATATTAGCAGCATGAGCACCCTTTGTGTTTAAGCAGGTAATGACGTTGGCAGATGCTCTGTGATTTATCACATAGGGGAGAGCAGGTTGATTTATGCCTGCGGGGGAGTTCAGCAGGCCCTTGTTTCTAGACAACCTTAAACAAAATTGGTGATATGACCACAAATATATGAAGAGTTGTCCAATTTACTAACCCTGTAATGGAGAGAGGCCCATGGAGTAATTGGTAACTACATTTTGAATATCAAAAAAACTTTTTTTTAAACAAGTGTTTTTTTTTATGTTCAAGGACTTGTGCTGCTTGTTTCTGAACAATTACAGACAATTCAGAAAAAAAGTAAACACATTACATGTGTTTGTGCTTTAGGAAGTTATAATATGAGGCTATACTGTTAGCATAATGTTAGCTCTAAACTATGATACAAGTTTGTTAAAATGGTAGAAGTGGGGTATTTTGAGCCAAATATCCTGGGGTAAGTTGAGCCACTGTCTCAACCCTCCTTATGATTATGAAGTTTTATTTTACATTTATATTTCATTCATTTTAGACCAAACATTTTTTTAATTTTGTTCTTTGTTTTGAATTTGATTTTGTTCTGAAAGTTTTAAATAGTTCATGAAAAATTGGCCATTGAAGTTATGAAATTGTGGGATATTAGCCCAGTTCTGTAAGGTCAGTTGCAGTTTTTCCCCCTTCAGTTTGAACTTTATTTTGCTCTGAAAGTTTTAAATAACTAAAATGCCTGCAAAGTTGTGAACTGTGTCTTTTAATAAAACTTTGCTGAAGTGGAGAAAAACCCTGGATGGGTGGCCAGTCCATCACAAGGCTCACACATAGATTTTAACAAGTCGTTTTTAGC
>JAUZSZ010000091.1:18577056-18591169 GCA_034780575.1 Labeobarbus marequensis | reverse complement strand
TTTTCCGTTCATTATAGGTCATGGAAATTCAGCTTTTTAGTCAGTGAAAGTCAGGGAAAAGTCAGGGAATTTGACACTTGAATTAGAGTGGGAACCCTGAACATAGAAAAAAAAATCTTCCACACCCTCCCCATCTTATCGTAAAAAGTATGAAAAATTAATTATTTTTCTAGCCAGGAAAGGGCTAATATATCTTATAGTGCAGAGTATATTGTGCATTCCTACTAGGTTTGCTTTCTGCTTTGTAACATTTATTGGCCTTGCTGTTTGTTTTGAGATCCTCACTCGTGCGTCATTAAAAAAAATTACATTCAGAGTCAAGAAATAGTGGGGAACTTGATTCAGTCATAGCTCATTATACGGTCATTTCAGTTTCCTGTGGTCTTAGAAGATTCATCTTGTTTTTCTCTCAGAAGTAGTGATTCACAGCACTGCAGCTAAATATCATCTCTGCCTACATGTCAGAGACTGTTCCTCTGATTTTCCTTAAAGGAAGGGGTGTGAGGGCTGCGGTACTTCCTCTTGCCACTTATATTCAACTTTCCACAGGTTTATTCGGAGCCTTTGCCAGCCCTTTGTTTTCAGCAATGACAGCAATCCATTTTTCCAGCACAAAATGGTGCACAAAGTGCCCTTAAATTATTGCATTCAGTTTAGTTTATTTGTACATGATGCTTCTTTGCATTTTTGGCTTGTTTTACTAAAGACAGAAGCCTCATGATGCCAAAATATTTGTGTGCATGTGTAACAGACTGGCAGTTAGTTAGTGTTTGCTTTCAACCAATGTTCATTATAAGACTTGTTTGCTCTCAATAATAACATCCCCACCACGCAAATACACATTCACTGTCTGTTCTTTATTTTCTGTTTACCACAGTTGACTCACTGCTATATTGAAAAAAAATGGTAGCAAATGCTTTCTTCAAAGAGTATGGAAAGTATTGGTGCTTTTAAAGATAGTGCTTTTGAGATACTGGAAATTAAGAGACAAAACTTATCAGAACGCTCTGAGAGCTGCTTCTCAAAAAATATTTGACTTAATAGCCTTTCTAATCGGCTAGTCAGTTATTCGGTGACACATTAGGGGGGGTAAAATGGTATTTTCACTCAGAAATTGCTAGTAATTAATTTTGCAATAAATTTGGTGTTTAATGCCTTTTATTTAGATGGGACAGTAGCTCAACAGGAAATGAAGTGCGTGAAAGACGCTGATGAATTAAATGAAATTCTAGGGCTGCCCCCTAATAGTCGACGAGAATAGGATTCGTCGACCAAAATTTTATAAGTCGCTTATTAGCAGAAAAATTATATAAAAATCCACAGGAAGCGGTAAGGTCACACAGTCACTTGCTCTTAAAGGACACCTATTATGGAAAACCCACTTTTACATGTTGGGACATAAATGTGTGTGAACACAACCACATCTGGTAATACAGATAAGAGTAATACGTCTTTTGAATCTGTAAAGACTCAACATTCATTTTAGTGCACTCACAATAACAAAACTTGTGTGCTTTTGTAAAATAATGAAAGCAAACTGGATGGGCTTTCTGCCATCTCGGTCTCTGTGAACTTGAATGTCAAAAAAAGGAATTATAAACTATATACATATATACTTGCCTTTATACAGAGATTAAAAATATATCTATAGAGAGTGAAATGTCTACTTTCAAATGAACCAGCTCAAATGGAAAACAAATATTCTCTGATTATGTAAACCATATGAAACAGGCGCATCCACTAGCGTACTGCGGAGATGACGAGTCAGTGCTGCCAAATTCATCTCTTAAGACAAAAACAAAGAAAGCACTAGTTTATCAACAAATTATTCAATTAATCAGCCTTACTGTTTTCCCGACACATTCATAATCACTACTTTTGCCAGTGTGCTGTGGAAAGCTTTATGTGCTTGAGCGCTTATTAGTCTATTAAGACAATTAAAGGCTCATTATTATGATTTAAATGGTTTATTGATAAATGTGTGATTAGTCGACTAATGCTTAAAATGAACGACTACTAGTCGACCAGAATAATCCTTAATCGAGGGCAGCCCTATAACTTTATTTTTTAAAATAGAAAGACTAAAATAGAATTTTCTTGTTTTATTCACAACTTTAAAAAAAAAAATGATGGTATTGCCTATGCTGACCTAATCCTAGTTTAAATTACCACTGAGATTAAATATAATTAGAGCTAAAAAGTTTTTTTTTTTTTTTTTTAAATAACTGATGCACTCAAATTAATTAATTTAAAAAAAAAATACAAAGGAAAAGGAAAAAGTTGGGTTAATAAAGTTTGGGTAAATAAATTTCAGCCGTCCAAAACTAATTTGGCCAAAATAAATCAAATTCATTTTTCTCTTCTTTGCTGTTTTGATAAAATATTTCCCATTGCCAAATTCCATTGCATCATTGTATTCCAACTACAAATAAGCAATTTAAGTTTATTTCATCAAAACGTGTGAAGAATGTGGCTCTCTGGTGGTTTGAGAACATTATTTTTTTGAGTATCTCAACACAACAACATTGTCTCAACCAATGGTGTGAGTTTGGGCCAGGACTATCTGCTTGCTTGACCGATGGTGCCAATAGACCAATGGTAGTGCTGGAAAGCTGAGTATAACTCGCAGGATTTCATTAATACTAGTATTGCCAAATTACTCACTTTGAGCTTTAAGTTGAAGTCCCACTTTGTCAATTTCAGAATGTGTGCAGGAGGATCATTTTAATACATTAAAAACCCTCTGGATTTTTACATATTAGTGCAGTAACTTAATAGCAAGGCCAAACTGATTTCTTTGATTACGTTTGGCGCTTAGCTCTCAGGCACAGATTCATCTCAGATGTTTTGGATTGCTTCTTAAATGGCATTTGTCTACAGTGATGAAATGGGCAAAACAAAATGAGAGTGAGGTGTTTTCCCTCCGCTACGCTTTGAGAAATGGGCTTATGTTTGTAGGTCAGCCTGCCGTTGCGCCTGTAATGAAAAAAACGTTTACCTCTAAGTTCCAGCTGTGGAGCAAGGCTGTGCTTGCTTTCTATCTCAATGTCATCTTCGTGGGTCTCTGACAGTGGTGAGAGGGAGAAAAAGAGAAAAGTATGGATGTGAAGAGGCTGAATTCCCCAGTGGGCTTTTATACTGAGAGCCTCTTCACAGCCAGTCTAATTGTAATGTTCAGAGTCATTGTGTCATTGTGCCCCCTTCCGCCTGTTTTCAGGGGAAAGTAGCAATGAGCCAGAAGCCAGTGTTTTCATGTTTTTAAAGGACAGCTGATCATGTTTTATACATATAAATTTTATGTGATTAGTGCGTTACATTATTTTTTTTATGTTAGGATCAGAGTGTCATAGAAACTGGTGGGCTCTTTTGAGTTGGGCCAGTACACAGCCACCCAGCAATCATCCTCAATACCCTAGCAACCACCCAAAACCACTTAGCAACCACAACACGCCCTCAACACTCTAAAATTAAGGCGGCAACTTTTTTTGTGGCATAGAAAATGTCAATTTTAATATCATGTCATTTATTCTAAAGAGGTTTAGTGTATCACTTTCTGCTTTTCATTTTACTTAGACATTGTTGTCTCTTCATTTCAGAGCGCAGTGAAATCAGATCTTTTGTGACGTTCAGAATTGAATCTTTTCAAATCCACGAAACCTGGTTTTCTCCAGATGAAATAAACTGATTTTGTTTTCCATATCTCACTGGAAGTTAATGCTAGACTAAAGGTTGGTTACTCTGGGATAATATTTCAAGATCAGTTTGTCAGAACTCATCGATTTATTTTCAACAATTTGTTGTCCTTCTGGACGCCTTGAGAATATCTTTATTGGTTGCTATGGGAACGCCATCCTTGATAGTATCTTGTGTAGCCATGGACACTGAATGAATCTAAATGTTGATTCAAAGCGTGTCCGTGTCATTTGATATCATGGAAAAAATGCTTGTTGACAAAGTCAAAGTTTTTCCTCAGCAGTGGCAGTGATGTGTAGGTGCCGTACATCATCTGGATATTGATTCAAGATTAGATTCATGATAGATTTTGTTTTTTTTTCTGTTGTCTGCATAAACTTCCAAGATGGATGTGCTTCTCTTCAGCAGGGTCTGTCTGTTCTGAGACTTTTTTTCTTCTCTCTTGAGCCTCTACTTTTTGATAAGCTGCAGAAATTGTCACCAAGATCCACCATGTCTGATGATTAATGCTGACACATTGTCTGTTCCATTGTGTTGCTGGAGGATTGTAGATACGGACGGCCCTGTGACTCACTCTCTCTCTAGAATGCAAAACTCTATCAAAAGAGGTGTGGTAAAGAGCCACGAGATAGAACGTCATGACTTTTGTAACACTTGAAAATACAGAGTGCATTGATTTCTATTCTTTCCTTAAAGGAACTGTCAGAGTGACCTTGGTGGAAATGTTATACTGTAGCCTGTCTGAATTAGCCTTTACATCACACAATATCATAACATTTTTAGGCATCTGTAACATCCTTGAACATCTGTTATAATAAATAGTTTGAAGCCCTAAATACAAAGTATTCTCATTGACTTTCATGTATTTTTTTTTGTTTTGTTTTTGTATTGGATAATACACATTATTTAATTTATATAAAATTCTGGACTTATTCTGTGATTACAGTGTTGTATAATTTTATGTTTTTGTTATTACAAAATAGGTTATATGATTTTTAGTGCATTTAAAATTACTTCATTAAAAAATTGACTCCAGTCAGACTGAGGTCAGTATTTTTTATAAGAAATTTATAGTTTTATTCGGCGATGATGTATAAAACTGATAAAACTTACAGTAAATACATTTACAGAAGATTCATATTTCAAATAATTCTTTTGAATTTTCTATGCATAACCTTGAAAAAGATGCATCATGGTTTATACAAAAAATATTAAGCAGCTGTTGACATTAGATAAAGAAATTATTCTTGAACCCCAAATCAGCATATTAGAATGATTTCTGAACAGTGATGTGACATTGTTCTTAAATTTTAAACACTTCATTTCATAACAGACATAACTGAAAGTATTGACAACTTGTGAGTCAGATGTTGTTCCAGAAGCTGCTCTGATGGATTCAGTGAATTCATTGAGTGAAGGATTCGTCAGACTGGTTTAAACCAGTAACAACTGAGTTTGTGAGTCATTTTGAATTGTTTATTAAAATAATCAACTCCTATAAGTCATTTCCTTTAGATCATGCTGTAAAATAGGATTCCTCCCACTGTAGATTTTTGCGGTTTTATGAACAAGAGCAAAACTTTTCTGTGTAAACTGTATAAAAAAACAAGTTTCTATGAAAATTGATTTGACTGCAGCAATTTATGTACAAATGGACTGATGAAAGCACGCTGCATATTTTTGAGGAGTTGTGCCCCAGCTGAGCAACTGACATTGAGATTAATGGAAATGTCAACGAGTGGCCTTCCACAGATGTGTTTCCCATGCACAGTGCAAAAAAAAATTATGAAATTCATTATTGACTTGAAGTTCAGATTTTAGTGATTAGTTGATGCAGCATTATTTTCAGACTCACCCACATGCATGATCAGCCTATCAAGTCTGCTGTGTAAGTATTGTTGTCTGGGGACAAGACAAAAATAAAGAGCTGCCTATGATGGAGGGTGTCATTATGATGGATCACCCTACCTCTCAGGGTGGCTCAATAATCAACCCTTAATCTTACATGTTAAGATAGAAAGAATGAATGAATGAATGTGTCAGATTTAGTAGTGTAATGAAGGAAGTCTTTGCCCCAGCCTGTGTACATTCATGTAGCTGTCACGAGTGACCCAGGATTTGATTTGTAGATTGCTGGCAATGTATCCCACTGAATCTCCTGCTCCCAGGAGGGTTACTAAAATCCTAATCTAGCCTCAACAGCGTGTGAATGTCATTCTGTTGAAAGGTGCCATTTCTCAAAGGCGACCAACGTAGGATATTATGAATGCTGTTGCAGTGAGCGAAATGAGCCTGACATTTTAAAGGTGTGCTGTAGATCAAATGAGTGGCTTCTGCTCTGTTAGTTGTGCATTATTTTCACCACCTCACAGCAGAGGAATCACGTCCTTGCTGTCTGTGAAGTGTATAATAGATAATAGCAATTATGATCCCTTAATTTTTGTAGCAGAATCGGCATGTTTTTAGGGATATAATGGGATCTGTAGATAAGGTGCCTGCCATATTATTTGTAAAGAGTGTACTGATGTCCCAAGGTTTTATTAAGTCAAGCTGTAAACCGTAATTAACATTGGCTACTTGAATCACCTTTTTGTCTGAGGAACAATACTTTGTTCAAAAGATAAAATGTTTCCTACAGGATTTTGTTTGTGTAGCAGATTTCACGAGTCAGACATCTGCAGTTCACTGAGTAATTGGAGACAATTTGTTAAAGAAGTTAGTCCTCTGACCAATTCATTCTAATTAACACTAGTGTTTCCCAGAAAAATCCTGAGAGAACTGTATCATGGCTTCCACGACTGTTGATAATAGTAAGGGATGATTCTGACTTAATTCTCTTATTAGAGTGATTTTTGAAGGATCATGTGACACCGTAGACTGAAGTGGCTGCTGAAAATACAGACCTCACCGTAATAAATTGCATTTTAAAATATAATAAAATGGAAAACAACTATACTAAACTCACTGTAATAATACATAACAATTACTGTTTTACTGCATTTTTGATCAAATAAATACAGCCATGATGAGTTTGAGATTTCTTTCAAAAACATAAAAATCTTACCGACCCCAGCCTTTTGAACGGTAGTGTACAATATATCACAATATATTCCCACAATCATGGAAAAAAACATTATGAAATTTTGCTTTATTTTTCTTTCCAGGCCTAAAAGTCATAAAATCTTTCTGGTTTTGCTCTGAAATGTTTTGTTAGATATTATTGCTATAGATCTAATAAAAGTTGCTCACAAGCTGTAGTTATATCCAATTTCTTATCAGTAAATATATATAAAAAAAAATAGATTTACAAACGTGTCTAATAATCCCTTAGAGAACAATGTTTAAAAAGTAATAACAAGTGTCTGGAAAGGTGTATCTGTATCTGTGCAACTGTGTATCTTTTTAACTGCATGTTGTCATAACAAACTGCTTCATTTTGTGAAGTCGGAGAGGTTACTCTGGTTACATCAAGTCAATTCAGTTGTTTTAGTGAAGGATTCATAGTTTGTTCGTTTGAACAATTTATTAGAAGAATATGTTCATAAATCATACTACTTGTGCTGCTGTGCTTATTGCATAACTCAAATGATGTAGGATTCTTATTCTTGCTTGTTGCTTTTTTGGTGCATTGATGGTTCAGTACAGGAATCATTGCCATATTTTTTATGATATAGATTTTTTTTTCTCAGTTCTCCTTGTAAAACATTCAGGTTTGGCTGTGAAACCATTCTGAAAGCACAGTTAGATTTCTCATCTGGTTGTTTGAACTTTGCTATGACCTTGTAGGTTCAGTTTAGAAAGGAATTCAAGACAAGCTCAATGCTCCTCATTGTTTGACTTTGAGCACGTCTCAACTTCGTTCTGTTTTCAACACTGGTGTAAAGTTTTTGCCATGCCTGTTATGCACATCTTGAGCAAATTGAGTTCTTTCTTCGGTATTTAGTGCACAAGATTATTTTCATGTAAACATTGCAGAATTAAACACCAGTTATATTTTTTTCTTTTTTTTTTTTGTATGGTCAGAAACTGAAAAGCAAAGTTGAATCACAAAGGTTGTTTTAGGCAGGGTATAGTGAAATGGCTTTATATTTTGGTTTAATCTTTAATTCATACGTCTCTTACAGACAGCAGTGTCTGTATCTTTGACCCCAGTGTGGAAAACTAGATGAAATTTCACTCAGCACCTGCTGAGAGACAAGAAATGGGCTCCAGGTGGCTGAAAGAAACTCAGTTAAAATGAGACAAACAGGAAGGCATTACTGCAGAGAGGGGGTGAAAATGGAAGAGAGCGGTAAACGTGCCATCACCTGGTTAGTATTAACACCTAGGTGCACGTGGCGGCCTTGACAGCTTGTATATTAGTGCTTTTGTTTTCTTTTATTTATATTTTTTATGCTGTGCTGAGCATTAAACTATATTGAATGCTGATTTTCCCTTCACAGTGCGGGGGATTCGGTCTACAATAACCCTGACAACATTTCAGCGTGTGCTTATTTACTGCTAAAAAATTTCTCTCCTTGCTATTGTTCATGTATGTTTTCATGAATTAATTTTTTATTAATTATGGCTGTGTGATATATTGAATTAGTTATAATATCATAAATATCACATTGCCAATAGAATTGCATTAATTGAATTTAAATTAATCAATATTGTGAATGTCACAATGATTGAGTTTCCTAGGGAGTATTAGAGCACTTAAGGTGTGATATTTCAGCGAAATTTCACAGACCAAAGGTCCATAGATTATTGTCAGTAGAAACGTGTTTGAAGCTCTGTTCAGACAGAAGTCACTTTCAAACCAAGCAGCTTTCTTTTGGTCGGCGTAATGAGTCTGCATCATCAACTCAAACATGAGTGAAATCTGCATGAGGAATGACTGGACTTTGAATGCGACATTTCATAGAGCAATGGTAAATGTGGTATGATGAGATATTTTAATAGCATCTCATTTTAAATTTTGCATTAATGTTGACAGAATTGAGAAGTTTGACTTTTCAGTGTAAATGTTTCAAAGTCTCATTTGCATTCTTGTGTTCTCAAGAAAAGAAGAAAAAATATGGACTTCATGTATTTAAATGGTTTATTTATCATTTATTGACATTGCATATTACGTGTATTGGGCCCTATGAAATCAGTTTTATTTTTTCCCAAATTCCGTTTTATTTATTTTTAATATTTCTGGATGCCTTTTTTTTTTATTTAAATTTTTCTAGACTTTGTTTTCATGGTTAAATTATTTTTTTATTAATCAAAAAGCATGTATAATTAATTGATATCATGAAACTTACACAGTTTAACAGCAATTTATTAAGTTTCTCTCTTACATCTCTCTCTCACTGACTACTTCATCCCGATCAGATTCAAAATGGTCAAAACATGATCTACATATATATATGTGATCTACATGTTCTCTGATCCTTCCATTTATGCCGATCGTCTTTTATTCGGACCCGTAAGACCCGGAAGTCCCGTAACTCATTCAGGACATGCGCTAGGGCTTTCCTTACCGTAATATACATAGAACACGAATTGCCGTAAAAACTCGTCAATGGCGAGGAAGAGTTGTCTCTTAATTGACGAGATATCTCGTCAATGGCGGGGAAAGAGTTAATTGACAAGATATCTCATCAATGGCGGAGAAAGAGTTAATGGGGATGTCTTTTAAATTATTTAATGTAATTTATGAGATGTCACTAAAACATTTCATATTAATGCAAAAATCTATAATAAATAATCTTAAACTGGAAAATAGTGTCACGCACACACCTGCCATACCTATGATGGGTTTCTGGAGGACAAGACCAATCACCTGCAGGCATATTCCCTCCAGCTGTTGACTGATCTAAGATTGATAGAAATAGAGAAAGAAAGACAGAGACGAAATATATCAACCTTATTTCTGTTTTCAGAAATAACACCATATCATAACACCTTCAAACTAATTTTGATGCAATATAAAGATAACATTCAAACAAACATGATCATTCTGACCAGGCCTGTTTGCGAACAAATCATTCAGACCAGTTTTGTGAATTGGATAATCTTATTCTTTTTAAAAGATATGAGTCAAAAGAACAATTTGTTCAAGAATCTGACATTTCGGTCCATTCCTCATACAAAGGTAGTGTATGACTTCAAAAAACTTGGAATATAATAGAAAAAAACAAAATCCCTATTTTTAATTGTACTTCATTCAGTTCATTATATGAATACAAGGAGACTATTTGTTCTATTTGTATGTAATAATATACAATAATTTTTGCATAATTCTGAAATACGTGCAACAATTTTATATAACAATTTTTCCACCAAAAATGAATCCAAAGCAGAATTCAGAATTTTTTTGGAATACTAAGTAACAAGAACTAAACTAAACTTATCATTTAAAAGTTTGGGGTGAATAAGATTAATTATTTTTGAAAGAAGTCTCTTATGCTCTTCAAGGCTGCATTTATTTAATCGAAAATACAGTAAAACAATAATATTGTGAAATATTATTTAAAATAACTGTTTTCTAGTTGAATATATTTTAAAAAGTAATTTATTTCTGTAATGGCAAAACTGAATTTTCAGCAGCCAATACTCCAGTCTTCAGTGTCACATTTCAGAAATCAGACTAATAACAGCATTTATTTGAAAGAGTAACATTGTAAATGTTATAATTGTCTTTGCTGTCACTTTTGACTAATTAAATACATTGATCAATCCAGGCTGAATAAAAGTATTAATTTATTTCCCAAAAATATCAGAGAAAAACAGTAGTTTATTCTTCTCAGTAGTTTATAACAAGTCATGAAAAAGGCCCCAAGCACGTGTCCAAACCTCTTTTCGGTCCCCCATGACTGTGAGGATAGTGTCTATGGTGCTGAGGATACCGAGGGCCATCACGGTCTTATCTTCACTTTCCTCATATTCTTCACTCTGGAGAATCTTGCTGAAGATCTCCGCCTGTACACAACAACCTCTTTTAGGATTAGAACCTTATATTTGAACTAACAACAAACTGAGAATCAAAGACGAGTGCGGTACCAGGTTCTGTGTCATATCCACTGCAAGGACGGCCACTTCCTCGCTGTATTCACAGATCATCTTCTGAATGACACCAGTGAGGTCATCGTTCTCGGTTTCTTTGATGATGTGCAGCAGCTCCTGCATCACAGGCTTGATGGAGGGTCGGATGTAGACCTTAGCTGCACTCACATGAGATAGTAATCGTGTAAAGAAGGAAGTATTTTGTAAGTACTGAAGAGACAGATAGCAGCCTTTCATTTAAATAGGTTAATCTACTTTTCTCTTAAATCAATTACAGAGAGTAAACCAATTTAATTTAGTCAAATTAATTTGATACATATTAAGTGCATCAGTGTTCTGCATTCTGTTCTCAAAGGAAAGCAGACTCATTTACTTTCATTGTTTGTGGCTTGATAAAGCCTACATACTTTTATTTTAAGCGTCTTTATTCTGTCTAATATACCTAGCAGAAGCTACAGTAGCAACACAATATCAACTAGCCAGAACACGCTAGCAACAACTGAGAAGGAACCTATGCAACTGCCTAACAACATTCTAACTACTATGGGTGTGCAACATTTATTGTCTATGATAATTTCAAAACTTGTTCTAACTATGTGCAAGCTGAAATTATATGCGAGTAAATGCAAAAAACCAAATAAATACACATCTTGAGAGTTCAAAAGCATTTACTGTGTGATGAAACCTATTAGAACGTGGTTAGAACCCCTTATAATTCAAGTTATTAAAGCAAAAAATAATTCTGTATGGGTTTTAGTTTTTTATCTATTAGATATGATATGGTTGAGTAATATCACACAATCAAGAGTGCAGTTTTGCTGAATATCAGTATGTGAGCGTGATCACAAATGTTGTACTGATTTTATACAACAGTTCGATAAACAAGAAGTTAATTTTGAGTGAGTTACATTTTAGACACAATATTGTCTGACTGAAAAAAAAGCTGGAGCAGAACATTTGTGCATCTCAGAGCAACACACAGTGGTGTTTCGTTCTTAATTTAATCAGTTTTAGAATGAATCATTTGAGTCAATGATTCAATAATGCATTTTAGCAGACACCCTGCAACCCATACTGTCCATCCTAAATAGCATGTGAGATTAGAATAAAGCATCCCAAAAATAAAGCGTTCCAAAACATAGTATGTTGAAAAGAGTATATTAATATATAAGAGAATATTTTTGAAGTGTGGATTCTTGAACACTCTAATGGCTAATATTGCCCACAATCCATTGCGTTTTGGCGAAGGATTCGGTTCAGAACTACAAACATGAAGAAAAAGCGTTACAAAAAAACCTACAAACATGGCTGATGTACGCGACCAAGGGTTAAGGAGAGAGGTTTAGATTTAGAAGAAGGATCTGAACTATCATTTAGCATTTAGCCTAGTAAAAAATATTTATTTAATGTTATCTGTGTTATATATCATCTGCAATGACAATGTGAACTTTCATGAACATCCGTTTGGCCATTAACATTACGCAAAAAACATGAGCACTCCGTTCTCCGCATAAAAACTCATAGCTGGCAGTTCAATGTGCTACTTCTTTTCTCTCCAATACGAAGTTAAGTTAAATGAAATGTGGAGGATGTTAACTGTGATAAGATGATTGACAGGCCAGTTTATGCGACAGAGCGGTCTGTTAAAGACGCAATTGTATGATGTGATAGTATGTCCCAAAGACTGCCTATTTTTCTACTACAAACTCAAAAGTGTGTACTTTTTCTTCACCAAAAGAGTACACTTTAAGAGCGTAGTATAAGTAGGCAAACTGGGATGCAGCATTAGTTTCTAAATGAATCAGGTGTTTTGAACAAATCATTTGAATGAATGATTCAATGAATCAGTCATTAAGACAGGGACTTGCCGCCACCTACTGGTGATTTTAGAGTCATGATTATTTATCCATGACGGGCCTAAACAGGCCTTGTTATCGAAAAAAACAAACAAAAAAAAACCTACAAACAATATTGAAATATCATTTTTTGTCAATATTGCACACCCCTAATTCACCACCAAGTAAAGTTTTAGCAACACCCTAACAACCAGCCCACAGACCCTTGCAAAGGCCTAGCAGCTACTTAAAATACTTTAGAAACAATATAGCAAACTATATCCCTTAATATTTCATATCACATAAACTGCTCAAGTAGTCAAACTAAAAACCTGTATAACCAATTTAAACTTTCAATCAAAGTCTTGTCAAACCAACATTCAAAATTCGCATTGCAGAACTTTTCTTTTGCAGTTTCAAAATCTCACTCTAAGTGTGTGTGTGTGTGTGTGTGAGACATCAAACCTTGCTCCTGGTTCCTGACCAGCGTCTGCAGTGCAATGGCCGCCTCCACTTTGACAGGCATCTCCTTGTCATCCACCAGGTTCTGTTTGACCAGCTCCACAGCGTTCCTCAGGACCAGCTCATTATGGAACCTCAGAGGACTGAACGAGTGCAGCACCCAGCACGACTGCACACACACCGCACAAAGAACAGAATTACAGCTCCATGGAAACCAGAGTTCCTTTGAAGGACTCTTGACAGATGCAGTTTTGATAGCCAAAGTTCTGTGCAAAACATACTCTGAAATTCATCTAGTCATGGGCTGTTTGAGCGACTAGTTGGTCATGGACTATGAGCACAGACCAATAATAGGGTAAATTATAGATAGTTGACAAATAACATGCTAATTAACAACACCAATTGCACAAAACTATTATAGTACAAGTCTTACAGTACCAATTATCAATAATAACAGGAGCATTTTTCACAGAAGGCAATTTGAAATTTGACAGTAACAGTCTTGAAATTTATTGTTGGAGATTTTGTTGAGAATGCGGTGCTTTGATGGCTGAAACGGCGGCGCTTTAGAGGGCTGAATTTATAGACACAATGTCTCTGAAATGGTTTTATCGTGCTGACAGTTAGTCTAATAATTATTATGCCAAAACCTTTTCTGAGAACATCTTTAAATTTTAATTAAGAAGACTTTAAATGTAAAGAAGAACTCAGTAACTGATTAGTCTGTTGTTAGGATGATTAGTGGACCATCCTGACCAAATCCTATCCTAAAACTATTAAAAACATTTTTATTAATTGAAATAAACTACATAAAATAAAAAAAATTAATATTAGATTAAACAGAATAAATTAAACAGAAATTAAAAATGTTAACTGAAATAAGTTTAAGTACTAACACTTTGAAATAAAATTCAAATAAAAAAATTAAAACCATTTAGGAAAAAAAAAATGTCAAAAGCACATACTGAATTTACTAAAAAGTAAATTTACTAAATTAGAATTTATGAAATTTACTATTTACTAAATTAATAATATATATATATATATATATATATATATATATATATTTAAATATAAAAAATAAATAG
>JAUZSZ010000091.1:18403253-18413641 GCA_034780575.1 Labeobarbus marequensis | reverse complement strand
GTGACAGAAGCCAAGTCATATATGCTAGAATGTGACTCATCTAAAGAGCAGGTAGAGGTTGCCAGGTGCCAGAGACCAGATTTGGAGCTGTATTTGACTACGGTCAGGGGTTTTTCTGGACGAGTGAAGCTGATCCTGGACCACCCCTATCAAGTAACCTCTTTTTTTAGTGATTCATTTTCTTCACAGCCATGCTTTAACCAACACAACAGGTGGCGAGTGAAGTTTCAACGACTTCCACATCAAAAGTGGAACAACGGAAGGAAGATATGGCTTTCTTGTCTTTTTATGTAAGCTTTAACGTCTTGTGCCATGAGGAGGGATTGATCTCTTTAAGAACAGCACATGTCTGTTTATCAAAATTGTTGACTGATATGATTTAGCTGCTATTTTTTTCCTATGGCTGACAAACAATAAATTGCAACATTAACTAAAACACTAAAAGATAAAAATAAAACACTAAAAGAAAAAAAAATGAAATGCTGCAAAAAAAATGTAAGCATCATATCATATGTAAAATGGATTTTCATTATGAACTTTGCAAAAGATAACATTTACCAGTGTTATTAAAAGAAGTTAAAGATTAAGTTAAAGTGCAGGTTCGATGATTTTCACATTTCAGTCAACAGTCGTCATAGTTTTGTAAAATTCTATAGTGGTGAACGGAGGACTACAGTAATTTTTGTTCATATTTGCTCTAATAGCAAAAATATATATATATATATTTTTTTTTTTAAATTCACGAAAGCATTTACACAACATTTCCTATATACTAAGATTGATTTGCAGCCATTCTCTTCTGCATTTTTTCAGAAACAACCTCGCATGTGTTTCTAATATAACGCAGGCACCGTAATAGAACACAAACTACAGTGCAAAAATATATGCATTAAATCCTTAAAAATACAAATATTTTTTTAAAAAACCATTACGATAACCTATGAATTGCAACATCACAGTCTGTGAAAAGAGTCCATTAAATACCCAATATTGGCTAATACATTTTTTTTAATGTTGCCTGATAACTGACATGTTTACTGTGCATCCCTAGTGAAAAAAGTCAAAGAAACAACCCATCCCCCAACAGTAAGACTTCACTTATATCTTCCAGCATAAGAACAAGTCTAGTCCTAGAATAACTTTTATAAAGGACTAACCTTAATCTACATGCAAATCAAATTTATATTGGCAATTACAGTTCATACCCATTCAGGTCTTGCAGAAGCAATTCAAGATGAGCATGGTCCTGTTCAACAAACCTTTCTCTATTCTTAGCATACTTCTAAACATAAAGGTGGACCATACATAAGATCTTACATAACAGTGTACAAATAATGAACCTGCTTCCATTGAGGAATGACGAAAGCCACTCCTTACAAAAGAGAAGCCGAAAGAAACAACTGCTTGCTGGTGCCTAAAAAGGCACAGGGCATACCATGATAATAAAGAGTCAGAAAATACATTAAATAAACTCATTCTGTACCAGCCACTGACAATGTACCAGTTACAGTTCTTAGATGATGTATAAATGAATTTATGTAAAGCTGGATGAACAAGATTTTCTCTTGATCTAATGGAAAAGTACTTAAATTACCTTCTATCTCATCATGACTCATGATGCTCATAGATTATTATTTTTTTCCAAGCAGAGGAAAATGCATGTGGGCTCAAATTATCCTGTCCCTGCTGGAGCTTTCATTGACTCATCACTGAGCGACATTTTGCTTCCTGATGTAAGTTCAACAGCACTTCAGATGGAGATGGGCGTCGAGGTATTTATTGTTTTTGGAGCTGAAGTGCATCTCTAAATTCCAACACTTCCTGCTCACAGCAGTTGATCCCGGTTTACGGCACATCACGCCTTGCCCTATATTACAAAAAAACACTCCATATACAAATAATTCAGTGCTGAATGTTTCCTTTTATGTGAGCAATACACTTATAGACACTTTTATCCAAAGTGAATTAGGGGTCATTCACACAGGATGCTTTCTTGCGTCCATCTGTTTTTTGAATTGCTTTTATATAAACAGCAATAGACAGACGTCACAGGCAGTGCGTTTGACTTGCCATGTCAAGTCAAAAGTAGAAATGTAAAAAAACGTTGATGTACATGGTCTGTGTGAACAGCCCACTTCAATGCACTCACGGTGCAAGCAACACTCTCTGGAGTCCCAGCACCTTCCCAGGCCAGACTTTGCATACTCAACCTCTGGTTTGAAACTATACGCAGAACTAATATGCACACAGTCATACAAACCCACACACAGTCATTCACATACAGATCTGTATACAGAGCTGAAACTAACAATGAATATTTGCAGATTTTCAACTAGCGGTCCAGTGAAACATACATGCCACGTGTTTCTGAAGAAAACCTATTGGGTTCCCCAGGAAAGCATGATCGCTGCAGTCTATGTAACTAAGGTGAGTTTATATATATATTAGCAGATACAAAAATCTAACTGAGCTCTGGAGGTCCCACAAACAATAAACTACAATGGCACTAGCAGTTTTCTGAAAATTTATGTGAACATCATAATAGTCAACACAAACACGTATGGGGGTGATTCTCCAATTAGGAGTTTTCTGTCAACTGGGTTTATTCTGAAAAATAATTTTATTCTGGGTTTATTTGAACATTTGCATTCATAAACTAGACATTTCTTTAAGTTAAAAATACACTATTCATCTCCTAAACAATGCCAGTATTAGCAACTGTTATCACACAAAAATCTACTTCAAGGTTAAACAAGGCCTTAATCAAATCGATACTCCAGTAAATGTGACAAATGTTTCAAAATATAATTTGACAATGTTTCACTTTACAAGCTCTCAAAGTAGTCAAAAGTGCCTAATTGAAGAATGACCGGTTTATCAGGATACCATGGTATTACCACAGCACTTTGTGTGTGGGTCAGCATGTATATGAGTTAATATTACTTACTACCATCTTCTCTGTCTTCACAGATTACCTGTATGAAACTAAACTCTAGTACAGATAAAATCACTGTACCTTCCAGAACAGCACCTGGCACTGTCGCTTCAGCCTTGAAAGCACAGCATTTCCAACTTTAAACGTGTGTCCTCCACATATTTGGTCACGACAGCGAAGGAACGTGATAATCCTTGATATACAAACTGTTATTTTCCTGTTACGTTCGTCCGGAGAGGGCAATCTGGTCTACTTTCTGAGGTGCGCTCGGTCGCTGTTAGTTCAAAACCACCGTTTGCTGGAAACACAGTGCTGTCCATGTCTTGTCTTTCACGTGGAGCTCATATTGTGACAGTCCACCTGAGCTCAGGTGCTACGAGTGCTTGTTTCATCCAGACTGGGATTCCCTTCAGTCTCTCTCTCTCTCTCTCTCTCTCTCTCTCTATCTCTCTCTATCTCTCTCTCTCTCTCTCTCTCTCCTCACCCTCATCCAGCTGTGTCTTACATAATCTCACTGTGCCTGAATGTGAGATCTGAAAGAGAGGTTCGGAGAGAAAGTAAAAGCCTTGTTTTTATCCTCCTGATTACACACACGTTACTTGGAATTAAGAAATCTTTGGACAAATGGTTTGAAAACAGCAGCCCAAGCAGTAAGTGTGCATACTGCCTCTTTTCTTTGTTTTCTTTTATTTTGTTAAAGAAAGTTCGATCATTTCCTTTGTTGGGTTCAAGAGAATATGTATATGACTGATTGTAATGTAAGGTGACTGAATGTGTATCAGTGCTGTTCCGTTGTCTTTTTGTTGAAACTTGCATAGGACAGCCACTGTTTGCATGGCAGACTAAAATAGCGGATAGCAGAGCGACTTGACCCAGAGAACTTTTGCAAACCAGCTGTTCTGAATTGACTTTTTAACAAGGTAGTCATATGTTCTAGCTTGTTAAATCTCACGAAAGTGTACTCAAAATACTTGCTTTTGCTCGGAAATTATGCATTATTGTAGCCTATTAGTTCCTCCTGTTGTTCCTCAGAACGGTCTCTTTTTTCCTTTCCTTTCCTTTTCTACCAAGCTTTGTAAAATGAAAAAATGTGCCCCTTTCATAGTTGTGACAGTTTAAGAATACAATTTTTGTTTTAGAAAGCTGTCTATGAGTTAACACGAGGATGCTATTTCCTCTTAATTCTAATAAGTTTGAATGGTGGCTGTGATACACACACAAAAAAATTAAAGTACAGTGACTTAAATATCTGTAAAAAGTATTTGGACAGTTGAGCCGCTCTTAAAAAAGGAATATTTTGATAAGCACACATTTTAAGCAAAACAGTTCACAAAATTTAAATTATGTTCAAAATTATGATGCCAAGTATTAAGACTTTTTTTTTTCTTTTCCCAAACTTAGTATAATCATCACAAATTATGACTTTACACCTGTTGTTGCTTGCTAGGGTAACCTGTGTGAACTTGAGGTGAACCAGCTTCCTCTAAAACATCCTCTAAAAAGTGCCTTGATGCAGGTTTATGAGAAAATCTCATTTGTTTGTCACTTGTTTTGACATTTTTAAAAGAGATTTAAATACTTTTGGGGTCACTGCATATCCTCCCACTGTGTGCAACTCAACCTGGTGTGTGTAGGACATGACCTCACTACCGGTGTTACACCGTGATGACCTTTCCAAGACATCAACATATGATTCATCTGAACAGCATATGGTCCGTTTATATATCTTTAATTTATGTAAGCATTTAAGAATCCAAAGCTTTAATTTAAGCCAAAGCTGTTTTTATTTTTAATGTTTTTTTTTTCTTTTGTTCAGCAAACGGCTGATCGTTGTAAATACAATGTTGAATACAATGAACATTTGAAGTAACATTGCTTTAAAGCGTTTGCTTCACATACACAGTATGTAATTCAACAATCTGCCAAATGCAGTAAGAGTCGATGAAGATTTTCAAGCCTGATGGATGGATAATTTATGTGTAATTCAGTGCTTGCATATCTTTTGGGTGCAAGCAGGGTAAGGAGTAATAGAAATCCTGTATGACAATATCTTCAGTATCTTTCAGACCGCTTGGTGGATAAAGAGATGGCGCAGAGACTGATGATACATATCCAGTAACTCTGAATTCTTCATTTTAAGCCAGGCCTTTAGTGCTAAAATGTGTAGTACCATATTAATGCATTTACATATTTTTGTGATGCTTACATTGCAAAGCTATTAATAATTAATATTGAGTCATTGTACAATGCATTATAATTTTACTTGGAGTTTAATATGGGACCGTGAAACCATTCACCCATTCAACCATTCTTTTTAACTTTAGATTTGGTTGCAGGTCATTTTATACTCTATTTCTTACAAAAAAGATCAGAAAAGACTTCACTTTTCTCACTTGTTACACTGATGTAAGATTTTGAATAGATAACGGAATATGTTTGTGTCCATATACCTTTTCTTTTTCTTCCTCTTTAACCTGACTTAGTCTGGATACACAAAGAGAAGAAAAATATGTACAGTGTATGCATCTTTGCATGTAATGAAAACATGAAAACTAGCAAGCAGATTATGCCTGTAATTAATTGCTGCAGTTGATTTATATTCGGTTTTGTGTAATGGTATTCGGTATAATATAAAAACAGCTTAATTGTAAAATAAATATATTTTTAAAGTTGATTAGCATTAAACTTTTTTAGCTTAAATCTGCTCTTTTGGAAACAAGTTTCATTGACGTTTCAGGAAGAAAGCACCCACTGCTTGCTTTGAGTCTTGTATGATTCATGCAACACTTCGTAAACTATCTGTTGCTTTCAGAAAGGAAATGGAAAAGGTTTTTTCCATTGGTGAAGTTGTTAGGTGTAATTTAAGTCAGAAAGCTCAGGAGAGAGTATATGTTACATTCCAGTGTGTTTTGTGCAGGTGCACAGATGAAGTTCACCAGAATATGACCCACTGGACCATATAGCTTTACACCATAAAAAGCAGTCTAAAAAAAAGACTGAACGTGATCTTCAACTCTAAGTACTTCTGATTGCTTATCGCGATTTAAATTGTTTAAATTGCGAATGATTATGCAATGCCTCAAAGCTCTGTTGTCTCACAAAGAATATTTCAATATTTTAAGATTAAACAGGCAAGATTTTATGATTACTTGATTTTCAAATCATTTTCATACCTCCATTATTAGCAAACTTCAGTTTGTTTGTGGCCCTTTATTCTTTTAATTGTGATTCATTTTTGTCCAGTATGACACTTTTTTTTTAAAGACAAAATGACGTTTTTCAGTCACCTGTGCTACCCCAAATAGGTTAGAAGAAAAGTAGAAAACATCCACTCATCACAAAACCTCATGGTTCTGTAACATGTGCCGTTGCACTTGCATCTGTTTTTGTTATCACTTGGCTCTAATTTTGCTGGAACTGCCATTTGATTTGGATTTATGCATTTCCATGAAAGTAAAATATCTGCAATGCTATGACCATTGCTTTAGGGAGGAATGAAAAAGGTTTCAAATGAAAAACACATGTTCTCTTCATACCTAAATTTACAGGCGTGTGAATATCAGCCTGGCAAATAAGATCCATTCACTCCAGTGGTACGTAGTATGCAAAATAAAATGCGCTATTGTATTTGTGCTAATTTCAGATCTGAGTTACACTGTTACTCTGAATTATATTAAGCTACACTGAGAAAAAAGGTGTATAAATTGCTAGTAAATTTCACAATTACAAAAAATGGCTATATATATATATATATATAACACATTGAAGTAAACATGCAATTTTGAAGTAGAAAAACTGAAGTAGTGTTTTGTTTTAAAACATACTTCTCCAATAATCTTTGTTTTATAAACTCTGCAAGATTTTGAAATACATTATTGTGAAGTTCTCACTGCCATCATTTTTGAAGCCTATGATAAAATCCTGACAGTTAATTGCAGTGAGCAGTGAAGGGAGGCTCTACAGCATAACCAAAAGTGCATACAGTTGTCTTGAAAGGTGGCGTTTGAAGAGCCCTTCGCTGTCATTTTTGAGTTATTTGGTTGGTTAAGTGACGATCTCAGATCTTGGAACGCTCTCACTTACAGGGCCACAAATTGAAACCAGATTTTGACACCGATGTGCAATGAGATTTAATTGAGGCCTTTGGATAATGTATGACCTATCTGTCCTCCAATCTATATGAAGCTGTCATTAGCTTATGTGCTGTATTCTGTAATGAGAGACTGGTTAGAGTTAGGATTTGTTTATGTTCAGAACAAAGTTTATAGGAAAACTATTCATTTATTTATAACTTGCATACTGTTTTATTGTAAAGTGTTAAACATGTCTAGCTTTTGTTAAAAATATACTAAATACAATAACTTAAATACAATATAATGTTTAATATATTATATTCTACTATATAATTATTTTAATGATTTAAAATATAGTATGTCCTAAAAACTAGTGTAACTTCATTTCGATTTAATATAATATATTGTAAAATAAAAATATAAATTCATATTCATATTATTTTAATGACTTAATAAGTCTTCTTTAACACAGATGTGTGATGATTTTTGATTAAGACCTTAAGATATGAGCTATCTCTCCTCCAGGCTAAAGATTTGTTTATGTCTGGAGACTGGTAAAAATATAGGTTACTTTCGGTAATGTAATGTAATACAACAATATAAAATAATATAGAATTATTTTTAATTTGATTTTGACATTGATGTGTTATGATATTTAATTAAGACCTTTAGATATGACCTATCTGTCTTCCGGTCTAAAGTTGTCATTTAGCTTCCCTGCTATAATGTTATTCCCTGTTAATGTTAGAGTTAGTATTTGTTTAGAACAAAGCGTGCATGGAGACTATTAATTTAGTTAAACCTACAGTACATAAACTTATATAACTTCAATATAATATAATATGCTGTAATATAAATATATATATATATGTTTGAATGGTCTTTGAACTGTGAGCATCATATCAAATTACATTTATCTCTGTCCGTCCTGAAAAAGGTTGACCCCTTTAAATATTAAAACCTTTCATGGCTTAAGCGTCCTCGATGTGGCACAGGAAAAGGTGCACAAAGATAAAAGCTTTACTCTTTATTGCTGTGGTTTTCGCAGCACATTAAGAAAACACTTACCTGTAAAATCCAGCATTCATCCCAAATGTTAATTTAACTGTAAAAATGGAGTAGCTTTTGCAGCTCCACTATTTAAATTCAAAGAGCACACTGTGTCCTCATTGCAAAATCACTGACACTATTTTTGACTTTCATTTCCTTTTTCCTGATATGGGCCTCATGCTGTTTATAAGGTAACCAGGCTCTGTGCGAGGCCGTGTTTTTACTTTAAAAGCGATCTTCACCTATTGCATGTGAATGATGTTGACTAAAGCACCTAGAAGACGTAGTGGAATGTGTAATTGACTCGATTTGCCAAGTTGCACTGAAGAGCCAGTATTGTGGTTTGGAATCAGCTAAATCCTACTATATTTACACTTAGAGGTCTTACAAGGGCCACGGCCTTCGTGTGCACTATTGGCCCTCTGTACTATGAGGTGTTGTGTTTAATAAGTTCCTTCAATTCACTAATGCTTTTTCTTTAAATACTGTTATCAGATAAAAAAGATGTTTTAGTGTGATTTTCTGAAATTATATTTTCTCAGTGATAGTATTTTAGCTTGTTACTGAGAGTTTATGGTTATAATCTCTGGGATAATTGGAAAACTGATTTACCACCACCAAACGTCTATTAAATAGACAAAACAATTTTTTCCCCTTATTTTAAGTTTTTGTAACTCTGGTATACTATTTGCCCCAATGGGAATTATACCTTTTTATATATATATATACTTGCAAAATATTATTAACATGAAAAATCAAACTGGCTTCTAAGACGTTTATTTGCTTTACTATTCACAGTACCTTTTTTCTGAAGAAAATGTTTTATAGCAGTTGAGCACAATAATCTGCAGAATTAATTTGAAATAAATATTTATAATGACAGCTCTATATTTATAATGACAATTTTTCTGACTTGACTAATTAATTGTCTTGTTAAAAACTAATGCAAAGTTCTTGTTAGACTATTTATTACTATTATTTAAAGCATCTTAATGAAGTTTTTGCAGGCTTTTGATATTTTACACTGCAAATTTTTCCCATTCAACCATTATTTGTGAAATTTCAGATAACTGTTATTAATACACATGCATATCTCAGACACTTTTACCCAAAGTGGCCTACAGTATATGTATACACACATTTTACGAGTCCATGCGTTCCCTGGGAGTTGACCTATGACCTTGTAACTTCATAGCACCATTCTGTAATATGCATACTAATGTATCTAATATGAGATTAGAGAATTATTTGTTTTAGTCAGCATCTTAAAATCAAGAGAACTTAAAGGTTCTCGTAACACTTTACAGTAAGGTCTCATTTGTTAACATTAGAGTTAATTAACGTCCCTGAATTAACAATCATAACTTTTATTTTATTTATTAACATTTGTAATTTACATTAATATAAGTACATGTTCATTGTTTGTTCGTGTTAGTTCAGAGTTCATTAATTAATGTAAAGTGATGCAGTTTTTGATTTAAAAATGATTAATTATTTTGAAATTAATATGAAATAAATGCTGTAGAAGTATTGTTAGTTCATGTCAACTGATGTTAACAAATGAAACCTTATTGTAAAGTGTTACCAAGGTTCCATTTAGAGGGCTGCATTGGGTTTGGGCTCCCGCGGGACCCAACGCAAATCTTGCGGGAGCAGGCAGTTTTACCTTTGCTACGGGCGGGAGTGAGCGGTCAGAAAATTTTGCGGGAGACCCGCAGAGAACGGTGGGATTTGGTGTGAAATAGAAATGGAGTCAACACATTAAGTTGAGAAGAAAATTAAAGCAGCTGTTTACTTGACAAAAGCAAAGCAAGGCAAGTCAGACATCTGGGAACAATTCTCAATTGTCACTGAAAAAAATGGGAAAGAGTTAAACTTCGTTGCGTGCATAAGGACATAAGTCTGGCACCTCTCCCCTGAGACGTACCTATTTTCTAAGTTCTATTTAAGTTCTATTTACTTTAATTAAAATTAAAGTTATTTTATATTTTGCTTTGGCTTATTTAGCCTACTTAAACTAAGGTCATTGTGCACACAGAGTCCGGAATTTTCTTGTGCGTTTTTCCGATTTTTCGTATTCCTCATCCTTTTCAAAATTCATGCTACTGATGCGCAAACGCAGAAACTCGAACCTGATCCGAATTTTTTTTATGACGGACGAAAGTTTAGGAGGCAGCGTGTAAAAGTGATTGACACAACGTGAGGTCGTATTTATTTTTAACGTGCGAAAATTTCGGACTGGGTGTGCAATGTCCTTTAAACTGTTTGTTTAGTAAATCGTTTGGTGCGTGTGTATCAAGCAGTAGGCTACTTTTAAAAACTGAGGTGCT
>JAUZSZ010000091.1:18307644-18319046 GCA_034780575.1 Labeobarbus marequensis | reverse complement strand
AACCCTCCTCCAAATGAGAAACAGTTAAATTACATATGAAACTTATGAGACATTTTAAGTGCCCTAAGCTAAATTTGAGGAAAAGAGCCCCATCAGAATACCGTATCAGTAGAAAACTGGGTTAGGCTCAAAAATGAGGTTCTAAAATGACATGGATATAAAAGGAAGGCTATCGACAGTAATACGTGACATTACCACCATTTAAAACAGATTTAAGCAGTAAAATAAACCACTTGACCTTGCATCAATGCACTATGAGATTTAAACCGAGTCCCTTGGTCTCTATATCATGGCACAAAATAACCTTTACTTCTATAAAGAAGTAGCTGCATGTAGCATGTGCAGTTTACTTTACCTCAGTTAATGAAATTGAGCAGTGATTACCTGAAGTGTCCTTTTGTACCACAGAGAAAATTTGCCATAAGTTTACTTGTATCAGCCATAAACCATGTGGCCGTGTAGAAATGGATGCTCCGTTGGCTGCATATAACCACAAAAGAGCAATAATCATCATTATCAGGTAATAAGCAGAGGTCTCTTATTGTAGCGAATGTCTCTGTGTAAATGATACTCATTGCAGAAGGAACAACTGAGGAAAACACAGAGCTGTGAACATAGAACGTCCTTCGGGTGGGTCCTATGCAATAAATCAACACTGCGTAAATCATATCATATCTTTCATAAAATAGTCATATTGGGAAAGCAATAAAAAAAAGATGGAAACAAAGAAAATATTCCAGTACTTACATCAGACTTTCATTTCCAGGTAGCATGGCGAGGCCAGTTAATGATATAGCACATTTCACGGTAATTCAAAGTGCTTCATATAAAGAGAAATGGAGAGGAAAAAAGAGGAAAAGACATCTAAAAGTGAAGTTTAAAATCATTTAGGAACCTAAAAATGAAACAGAAAAATAATAATAATAAAAAACACAGTTAAATTAAAAAGGTATTCTATTCTAGAGTGATCTATAAAACAGGTGCCTTTTCCATTTTGAAAACTGGCTTTGTAAGTCAATTACTGTAAAAATAGACCAAAGAATGACTTTATGCATTTATAAATTGAATTTTGCTAAATCAAAGAAAATTAATAAACATTAACATGCTGATATATTCTGAACTAGAACTCAGCTTCAATAAAATTGCTTTCAAATGTATTTTTCTAATTTATTTAGTATGACAGGATGAATGACATATGACAAAATGCTCTGTTATGTAGAGGTAAACAAGCAGTGTGACAGGGAATCAGAATTCACAGCAAAACATAATAATACATCAGTTAATAATAATATATTTATAATAATATTATTACTATTTTTTTTTTCTTTAAATGAGATTCCAATATTAGACAATTCTATGCTTCTTAAAGATTTTTGTATATTTTTATATTATTTTTGTATATTTTGTAATATATACACAAACTTTTGAACAGAACGGAGATACATTTTTCTTATTTTCATTTATTACTGCCCTTCAGAGGCTACAGAAGATACAGTTACATGTTTCTCAGAAGACAAAATAAGTTAGTTTTATCCCCCTACCATATGAGTCTCTCAGTTGTCCTCAGTATGAAAAGATGGATCTCAAAATCATACAGTCACTTTTTAAAAAGGTTCAAATATGCAGAAAATGATGGAAAACCAAAGAATGTGCAGGAGCTGGGGGATTTTTCTAAAGAACAGCAGGCAGTTGAACTGCACAGGACCAACGCAGGACTCATGAACAACTGTAACAAAACAGAAAAGCAGTCATGGATCATCCAGGAAATGACACAAAGTATTAAGATTCAAGGTATGTAAACTTTTGAACGGGGTCATTTTTATAAATTCAGTTATTATTTTTTTCTTATGGAGTACATATAAGCATCTGTTATGTGAAATAGCTTATTCAGGACAGTACTAAATAAAAAAATAACATGCAATTTTAACATGCAACAATAACATGCAGTCATGATCCCTCTTATTTTGTTTCAATTATTAACATTTTGCACATTCTGCAAGGGGTACGTAAACTTATGAGCACAACTGTATATATTAGATGCAATGGTTTTTATACTGTACAAACTGTATTTTCAATCCCCTTACCCTAACCCTAAAACCTGCTTCTCACATAAAACTTGATTTATAAGCTTGTTTGCTCATGGGAATCAAAATTTACATTACTATCCTCGTGGGATCATTTGGTTTCCATATAACCTAGGGAATACCAGGTACACACACACACACAAACACACGTATATAGTCTCTTGTCCTTTGGTTTGCCTCAGATTATTACATTTTCTTTTTAAATTTTTTAACCTTTAACCACTTGTCTTCAGTATTCATATTTGATCTGATGACCTTTCATCTCAATTTTACTTGAAAAGAAGTACACATTAGCACACTTTTACTGAAATAATTTACTTTAAAATAATATACTTAAGTGCGATATGAATGTAATGTTTTTGGACACTTAAATTCCATGTTTATTACAATTAAATGGTATTAGGGTTTAAACTTACATTTAATGTAATTAGTTGAATGTAAGTATGCTTTTTTCAGGCATTTTATGCACTTTAATTGTATTTGTTTTGACTGTACTTAAGTGCGTTAAGAAACAATCATGAAAGTGTTTGTTTTTTTGTCAAAATACATTCTCTAAACCAAGTTTATATTTGACTGACTACTTTACATTGAGACGCTGAACTTGAAAATGGTCTTGCCAGGTAATGTAAGCTCAGGTGTTTGCAGCAAATGTTAACTCTTTACTTTCAAGCCTCAGAGAATACATAAGATACTGTAAAGATAAGTATAATCTTGAGGGAATTTGCAAAAGTTGTTCAAAAATATGCTTTATTTTTGTGATTCTGCTAGGTGACACTAATATCGCAAAAACTACATCACCTTTAAGTGGCTTTTTATATAGTTAACATTATTATATCATCTCCATGTATAGTTTTTTTTAAATACACTTTTAAGATTTGAAGTACACTACAAGTGCACAAGCAGTACAATTAAGCAGAAAAAAAGTGCATTATGTCATGTGTCTTGTCAAAACATTCAAGAGGAAGAAGTCACTATGAATAAATCAAACATCAACATACAGTACAGCTTACTTTAGACACTATCCTCAGAGTGTGTGGAAACCCCAATGTGATTTAGGTGTATCTGACTAAAGGCACAATATATATGCAGACAATAAAAAGAAAATAGTCTGTCATCACTGTTAAATCACTGAAAAAAAACGTAATGCTTTATGCACAAGATTTGTGTTTATGGCCAGATCACATCCATGCGAATATAATTCAGACATACTCTTGCGGCATGATATTTGAGTGCCTAACCCTCTTCTGGAACTGAAAAACTACTGCAAAGGCCTTGTGGGGAGTATGGGCTGGAATTAAAGACAGGCCCTGTGAGGCTGCTCTCCAGGTCATTGGGTAGTACAGTTTGACTTGTAAAAGTGCTCTGGTCTATATCTCCTGTTTCCACAATCCTCTCATTCTCTTCCACTCCTCCGTCCTTATGGGAGGCTGTCTGAGGGGGAGCGAGGAGATCTTCAAGAATGCCCAAAGATCCCAGCGCTCCATCCATGGCTAAAAAGCTATTAAGACGTCCATGTATCACGGGAACAGAGGTTAAATCCCAACTCAAGTCATGATGTGATGGAGAGGCCAAGAAAGAGAACTGGTCTTCCTCCTTTAGCTCCTCATCTGTAGTCTCAGAGAAGTCTTCATTTCTCTGTGAAGCTGTCAATAACTGAGGTTTATAAGGAGAATCAATACAAAACAGATCCGTTGTGGGTGTTTCTGTGACATGAAGCACAGTTGGATAAGAGTCTTGTCTCTCCAAAGACAGACTGACTTCCTCAATGGGAGTTAAGGGAGGATCGCTGTCTCCAGAAAGAGCTTCCCAAGGGCCATGGCTGTCATCCTAAGAGCAAAAAAAATGGTTTTAACAAGTATGGACCTGCAGTATGAAGACAATGTAGCTCCTGCTATTCAACCTCTAACATTCTTTTTGTAATAACAGGTGCAATATTGTATCATAATGTTAATGTCTATTAATATGTTAAATGGTTAATGACAGAAATTAATTAATTAACAGATTTCATCAAAAATATCTTAATTTGTGTTTGAAGATGAACAAAGGTCTTATGGGTTTGGAATGACATGAGGGTGAGTAATTAATGACAGAAATTTCATTTTTGGGTGAAGTATCTCTTTAAGTGCAATCAAGATTATTAGGGGTTGTTCACACAATTTTCGCATTTCTGTTTTTGTGAATCAAATCATTGATGGTTTTAGCTTGTGTGGTCTGCTTTTTCACTCTTTTCTTACAACCCCATTTCCAACAGCTGTGCATAGCCACAAGCGAGTTATATATTGACAACAAATAATAGTTTTAGCAACCAAACCTCCATATATAACAGGTATAAACATTGGGTAAGGCCTCAGAAAGGTTAAAAACAACTTCATATCTCTGTTATTGTTTTAAATACAAACATCGGCGATCTTATTTTATCAGTTTCGTATAATCGAAGTTCAGTTCATGTTTTGACGGATATTGAGGACATGTAAAACCATGACATTTCAGCTCCTGTGCCTCTTAGTGGGGGAAATTATGGCGGAAAATTTTCTAAAAAATATTAAAAGTTCTGTATTTTTGAAAGGCTGTGTTTTCAGGCCATCTGCCCACATGCCAAACATGACACTGCCTCAGTATACTTGTCCAGTTGCTGCTTTTTTTCAAATACCTGAATTTCAGTATGCTTCAGAAGAATTAAAATAGAGTACTTCTATTTAAACACAACATGCTTGACCTTTAAATTAGAAGGTAACCCCCTCCAACCTTGTGAGCTACTAACAAACCCACATCACAAGATCACTTGTGTTGCATTTGTCTCAGGGAATGCCTCCAAACTCATAATGCTGCATGTTGATTATAACATTTAACTAAAATGACTATGTATAAATAAACACCATTACCTTTAGTAGTTTTATAGCATTGCTGTTATCAAATTTTGGTAGATTTTCGAAAATCCAAGAGACTCCAATGGACATGCACATTTTCATCATTCTGTAAAGAGAGTTTTTGAGAAATAAATGTAAGAGTTACACATACACATACCTAACTTACACATTTTATTACATTCACACTGTCTGTGACTGTAACATTATGAAAGACTGCAGGCATGAGCCACATTGTGAAACTACTTGCACCAATGAAAGTGCAGACACTTAGTAAAATCAAAACCCCCTAGTTCAGCACATCACCTCTGCCGCACACATTTCAGGTACATCAGGTTGGCCAGGATCACCATAGGAACAGCAGCAGCCAAACAAATTCCAGCTATCATTCCACCTGGAAACACTTTAAGCACATTAAGATTAACACATGATATGATTTGGTTGGAACAATTATGCATTAACTGTTCCTAATATCTCATACTCTATGAATACTGCATGAATATTATTCAGTGTCTTGTGTGCATCTTGTGCACGTCAGAATCAGTCAGTCAGAATGTGCACTGAACCTCATGCTGATTCTCAGTTTTTTGTTCATACGATGAAAGTCAATGCGGTCAAATGCTGTTTTGGATCTCATTGACTTTCACTCTATGGACAGAAACAGCCTTCAAAATGTCTTCTTTTTATTTCCACAGACAAAGAAAGTTGTACAGTTTTGGAATGACATGAGGACATAAAGTTGACAGAATTCAGATTCATAATTCAAATATTGTACTTTCAAACACCCTCCCTCGCTTATTAATCATTTCTGCAGAGACTTTCTGGAGATATCCATGTTTGTAATTCATTTTGGTCAAACTGATGTGATTTTAAGGTCAAAGTTTCTATACTTAGCTAATCCAACACCACTTTTTTTCAATGATCTTTGATCTTTCTCATCTATTTCATAAGGAAAGGCACCTGTTCTCTCGTCTGAACCAGGTTTGTATGATAGTTTGCTTTGACAACAGCAAGTGGCAGGTTTTCCTTTGGGCCCTTCACCCGCTGAATTCCATGCAGAGACCAGGATATCGACACACTCCTGTTGGCCTTGCAGCTCCCAAGTCAAACGTCTAGGAAATGCATTAGGCACAGTTTCTGCAAGAACACATAAAACATGAGGAGATGAAGAGTGTTTCTTCCAGGATGTTTCTTTTTGCAGAAAATATCAAATATTCATTTGCATCACACACACTCTACTTTAGCAATGACTAGCTGACTGACAGTTTGTCTTTGAGCCAGGTTTCATGGTTAAGGGTCAAAGATCTAAGAGTAACTCTGTAGAATGAAACATCAAAGTTAAAATGCACATGTAACTGTTCAGCAGGGTGGAGACACTTAACACTGACAAAAAGCCGTTATGTACTTTTTTTGTCTGTTCTGCGTTTTTTGACAACACCGTTATGCCACTGGATAATAACAGGCATTTTTTAGTTACTGTTGTCTGTATAACAGCTTGGTTAGAGTAGCTTATGTTGGAGACAGAAACATTTGCACATAGCCACATGCTTTCCGCTGTTGTCTCTACTTCCTGTTATGCCTGAAGCCACATGTTAAGAATAGCTGCTGGGTCTCATTCACGCCAGTCGGAGCTGTAACTTTAAAGACAGAAATGATACAGAAGACAGAGGCCCTCGAGAGATTCTAGTGAGAACTCTAGAGAATACGTGAATACACTGCTGCCCAGTAGGATCAGACAGGGCATATGAACGCCTACTAACACATAAACCGCACTGTGTTCTCTAATAATTTTGTGACCACAAGTATTTTATAACGTTAGAAATTCAAAGTCATCTTAAGTATGTGAAGCCCATCCATAAATAGTTTTCAGTTTCAATTCAAACTGATATGTGGGCCTGTCCCTTTGAGGATGACATCTTTTTTCCAACACCTCTACATTTTTTTTTTTTTTTTTGCAGTAGTAAAATATTACCTCGACACAACAATAAACAACAACAACAATCTTAGACAAACCGCTGTAGATCTGTAAACTGGATTTTTAAAACAGCACAATAGCCCTAAATAAAATTATTGTACAACAACTCTACAGTTTGAAGGTTTTGGGTAATATATTACCTGTATATTTATTTTTTTTTGTTCTTTTTTTCTAATAAATGATGTTCTAATTAATGAATCCTGAAAAAAAATCATGGTTTCCTCAAAAATATTAAGCAGCACAACATTTTCAATATCGATAATAATAATAAATGTTTCTTGAGCACTAAATCAACATATTAGAATGATTTCTGAAGGATCATGTGACACTGAAGACGGCTGCTGAAAATTCAGCATTACTATTACAGGAATAAATTACATTTTAAATCGTAAAAAAATTGAAAACAGTTATTTTAAATAGTTAATTTTTTACTGTATTTTTGATCAAATACAGTAAATGCAGCCTTGGTGACTGTAAGATGTTTTTAAAAAATCTTATAGACCCCAAACAGCTGGTTGCTGGTTCTAGTTTAAGATAGCAGGTTTGAGCAGTTTTAAGATGTTTTTAAAGATGGTTTTAGCAGGTTTATACTTCTCTCTCAACCTGGTGAAGCTTGCTTTATACTTAGTTTCATATTTTGTTGCATCAGGGTATGACAGACAAAAGAAAAAAAAAACTAAGCTGGTTTCATCTGGTCTGTTGGTTGGCTTTATACGGGGTTTTGTGCACTTTTGAGCTGGTGAAGCTAGTAGATAGCTGGCCGCCCAGCTAAACCAGTTAAACACCAGCTTGGCCAGTCTGGAAGTCAAGCTTTTATTTATTTATTTATTTTTTTTTAATTTATTTAAATAATCCACCAATGCAACAAGACATATAATGTTTTAAAAACTGGTTCCCAGGTTAGTTGCTACCAAAATCCTTAACTTATTTACACTAAATGTTTTGTGGTTATAGTTCTGCAACACGCAGAACATCAGTTTTAGACCAGTTATGTAGAAGTGTAGAGGAGTGGGGTTACTGGAAGAGGATGTGAACTCTTTCAGTAAATGGTGGAAAACCCTGCTGTCAAACTGTGGGTGTGACAGTGATGAGTCTCAAACCAAAGACAGGTAAAGTCTTTCCACTCTGCTAAAATGCACAAAGGTGCACTGCATCACTTGTGGGGTGAGGTTAAAAACACCTGAGGTCTTGTGAAAAAAACAATAAAACAAAAACAACAACAAAAAATCATTGGTTTTTATTTTGAGACGGTGTTAAGGAACAAACGAAAGTTATGATTCTGCATGACAAACCATGTGACTCCTCCCCGCCGGCACACTGACACAAACCACAGCTCAGCACACTCACAGACAGCTGTTTTACTCACGGTTCTGAAGAAGTCTCTTGTCTCTATGTCTCTGGAAGTAAATGGTGTAGTTTGTGATAAATCCCCTTTGTTTTTCCTGATTAACCTCATCCCACTGAATCAAAATCTGTTTTTTCCCTGTATTGTTAATATATATATCTGGACCAGCTAGAGGCTCTAAAAAGAAACAACAGAGTGGATTTAAAGATTAAGTGAGTCACTGAGCAGGATTAAATAATAACAATAAACTAACTATTTTAAATGCTACTGTATTTAATAAACTCATAAACTGACTTCTTTTGACAAATTCTTTCACTGCCCTCTTGTGGCAATTTAGAGAGAGAGCAGGGATTATTGTAACACTTTTTGTTTACTGCTCTTTTGCTTAAAAAAAAAAAAAGTTCAGCCCAAAACATTTACGACATATTAGTAATCGTAATAATGTTAATTACATTTATAATTTAACTGAGTCAGATATAATTAAACTTAGTTATTTATTATAAATAGGCCTATGGAAAAACCTCATCCGAACTTATATGAAGTGTAAAATAAACATGAACAGTTATGGAAAATGTATAGCCTACTACGGTTTAAATATTTCTATTTATCAAAAAAAGACAAGGAAATAATAAAAATAGGAATAAACTGCATTTCAAAACATGTTATAATAGAAAAGCAGCAAGAGAGAGAGAAACTGCAAATATAGTAAACGTGCTTACTCTCTTCCTTTGCGTAAACCTGAACAAATGCAGGATCTGAAACTCCACTGGCTTCTTCAGTATATAAAGAAATGTTATACAGGACACCGGCTCGCATACCTGCAAGAACAAGTTCAGAAACGTTTAAGGACTTTATAATGAAACTTGAATAATGAACACCATTACATGAACTGCATTAATCTGCTACGTTTTTAAGCATTTTTATTATTTTAATCCTTAGATGTACTAGATTTGGACAAACTCTTACCTTGTAGGAATGTAAAGTTATAGTCTTTTCCTAATCTCTTCCATTTTAAGTGCATTGTACTCTGTTGCCACTGCACAACAAATCCCAGAATGCCCTCCATCTCCTCACTGTAATGAGACAAGTCCCATGCTAGAAGCACACTGCCCCCTGCTGCTGGAACTAAATGTGTTATCATGGGGGCTGGTTTACCTGTGACACACGCACACAGAAAATAATATAACATTTTCATTTAGACTAAGCTCATGTAGATGCCTTGTAAATGAACACTTTCTGTGTATCCTACAAAACTAAAAAAAAAAAATAATAATAATAATAAACAGGTTCTCACCTGTATATATCAAGCTGACAGGTGTAGGTGGGGAGGAACCTGCTGCTGTCACAGCACTGACGTTAACTTCTGCTGCGTTCAGCTGAAGAGTATGATGAGTGATGTGAGCTGGGCAATTCAGTTCATGGATCTTGCCTTCTTCTTTATAAGATAACTTGTAATATAACAAATCTCCATTGTAATATTCAGGTTTATAGCGCTGTAAAAAGAAGGAGAAATAAATAGTCAACAAGTGAGTTCATGTTGAGGGTAAAGGCCTGTGATAATGTTTTTCCTCCCTATATGAGAAGATAAATCATTCTTTTTAGTCAGTTCTTTCTTTCTAATGGAATGATTCAGACTGGACTGATCTAGTTCACAAACTCGCTTCTTGAGTGGGATGGAGATATACAGAGATAGTCCACCAAAAAATTATCTTATTATGAATTATATTTTAAAATATATAAAATATTAGTTTATTTTTTCTTACACACAACTATCATTTCGCTTCAGTAGACACTGATTGAACAACTGTAGTCTTATGGATTACTGTCATGTTTGCTTTGCATGTTTTTTTAGCACCAACTATGACCACTTGGCATATTATGGATGCTTTTGTAAAAATCTCCATTAGTGTTCCACAAAAGAAAGAAAGTCACATACATCTGGGTAAATGATGAGAGAATTTTCCCTTTAATTTTCTGTCTGTTCACATAAATCTTTCACGAGTCTTCAAAATACCTGGAATACAGTGTACAGACTACTTTCTAATGCTCCACAGAAAGTAATATGCACTTTTAAAAATGTTGGTTCCAAAGAGGGGTTTTCGAAGCAATACCACAGAAGAACCATTTTCTATGACATTTTGATAATCTAAAGAACCTTTTTCCACTGTCCAATGGAAAGGTTCCATGGATGTTAAAGGTTTTTCATGGAACCACTGATTCCAATAAAGAACCTTTATTTTGGGTCAACATGAAGGTGAATATATAACATCTTTTATGACAAATAGTACTTGGAGTGCATGAACTAATGTGGGCTGCTAAACCAAGAAACCTCTAGACGAACTGTGAGAGATCACACGTCCGCCAGTGTACGTGGGACTATCCTATAGAGATTAATGAGTCAGTACTTTCTAAAGTCATCTTTTATGCTGTTGTGTAATGTCAAGACATGCTAATTAGTTTATTCAATCTTAGAATAAATGTATTCAAGAGACTGATTACAAGAAAGCTACTTAAGTGAATGACACTAATATTTCAGACCAGAATTTCAGAAAATTAAAATGAATAAGAAATATTTAAGGTTTGTGAGTCACTAATCTTTAAGAAAATATGTGACAACGACCATGCAAACTCTTTTCCATAAACGGAAATGTTTAGATTTTTAAAAAGAGGTTGACATTTATAGGTGCTATATAAAGTAAAATTCAAAAGTTTGAGGTTGGAGAGATTTTTTTTTTAAAGAAATTAATTTTATTCATTTAATTGATCAAAAGTGACAGTAAAGACTTGTTGTTCTTTTGAACTTTTTATTCTTTAAAAATATATTTAAAAGTATCACAGTTTCCACAAAAACCTGTTTTTTTTAAATGATAATAACAATAAGTTGCTTGAGTGCTAAATTATTTCAAAAACATAAATCTTACCAACCCCAAACTGTTTGACAGTATTTGTTATAAACAGTTTTTCCTTTGTTTGAAATCTTTGATTTATCTCTCCTCTAGGTGGTGCTGTTACCTTCCACAACACTGTGACATTCAGAGGTCCATGAGTACTGGTCTTGTTGATGACTCTCCATACATCAAGTTTGTGTGAGGGTGCTAGAACATATAAAGCAAAATTGTCAAAACAATATGCTG
>JAUZSZ010000091.1:17993721-18005115 GCA_034780575.1 Labeobarbus marequensis | reverse complement strand
CCTCCCGGTTTTCATCCAAAATATCTTAAATTGTGTTCCGAGGACGAACAAAGCTTTTACTGGTTTGGAACGACATGAGGGTAAGTGATTAATGAGAAAATTTTCATTTTGGGGTGGAGTATCCTTTTAAGGCCGCGACAAAGGACACTACCGCAAGTCATTAATTTCCAATCAAGAATCGCGTAGGGGTTGGTGTACTGAGGGATTTTTGTTGTCGTTGTTGTTTTTTGGTGACACAACGATGTGCGACAGTTATTCTGGACATGGATGTGGCGCAGTTCCTGAACAAATCTAACATGGGTATTGTGAATCAAAAGAATCATTCATTCACAAGTCTGACAACGCTATTGCTTATGAACTCTGTTGAACTCTCTCTAATTAACAAGCTATGAAATATCACTGAATATTGAATTACGTGTTTGTTCTTTACACAAAGGTATTGCATGGCTTGAGAAGATTTGAAATGCAGCATAAGTTGTATTAACAACTTTAATGCTTTGCCTCAGTCTCAGTCCTGTAACTGAATGGAAAACAGCAACCAATAGCCTATGCTACAGTAGCTAAATTACGTCTCATTTTGTGTTCCACAGAAGAAAGTTAAATGATACATATTTGAACATGAGTCTTGATAAATAATGACAATTTTCATAGAAAACACGAGGAAAACAACAGGAAAGAGAGAGATACTATCAATTATCATAATTGTTCTATCTAGCAACTGGTCCCCAGTGTTTATGTTTAGCATGTGTCTTGATAAAATGCATAAATAGTAATTAATTTGCAAATGTTCTGCCCTGTCTCTCTTTAGCTGCAAAATTATTTCAAGAAAGCTTGTAAAGACCATGACAGATATGTTGCTAAAACCACTCCCTTTAATATTCCTTTTAATAGTTTTTAATACAATGTTAATTAAATTGACTTCTTTTCTTGTTGTGTTGTTTGTGTCTGGTAGGAAAAAGTTACATTAAAGCTGTTTAATATTGCTCCCCAGTGCTGATTCTTTTGAATAATCATGGTTGGCAATAATCATATGTTTTGCAATGCAAAACACTCACATATTCCTTGCTGTCAGACTGGCTGTGAAAACAGGGGAGGAGGTTCAGGCTTTAGCGCTCTGTCTTTGTTTAATTCTCAGACAGTCGCTGCCACTTGCTCAGCTTGTATAATGACGTAAACGAGAACTCAAGAATTACTGAGAACCTGTTTGTCTGTGTTTTGTGATTTTGAGGTTGCTGTTGAAATGCAAAGTCAGGAGAGAATTGGTACAATTTAAGACGAATTTATCATCTTCAAAAAAAAAAAAAAAAAAAATTCAATGGATGTTCCCTAGAAAGAAATGGAGCACAAAAAAAGAGAGCAGAAGTACATCACAAACACAGACAGAAGTGAGAGTGTGACAAAAAAAAAAAAGAAAGAAAAAAAGACAGACCAACAGATCACAAAGACAAAAGATAGATTCTGTGTGAAGAATCCTTCACCAAGGCAGTCGAGGACACCTCTGCGTTTGCATTTTGCTTTTTACATTTAGCAGATCTCATTAACCTGTGCTGAAACTGGCAGAAATTCATACGCCTTCTGACACATGAAGAAGCCATTCCCATTTGCTTTTCATCATATGCTCATCCTCTTTGTTTTCAGGTCTTACACATCGACAGTGGTTGCAATAGTGAGAGACGGTGAAATGTATCTTGCGAGATGTCAAACTCAGCTGGAAGAGTTATAATTACATGGAGTTGCCTCCATTTGTGGGGGTTACATGTGGTGATAACATACAGTACTTAACAGGCAAAGAGTGTAGTAAAAACATATGCTAATATTATATGCAGAAATAATGTGAAGTTATGCCTGTTCTTTTAGAAAGGCTGCGGCATATAGGGAAAAAGGGCGAATACAATACAGCAGCAACATTTTATTATTATTTTCATTAATTTTTTTTATCATTATTATAATATACGGACAACCACCTTCAAAAAACGTGGTAAAAAGAAAATCAAAAGATGAATCAAAGTCATTACAAGTAGCTTTTCCACAAGCTGAGGTAAAAGCTAAAATATAGAAGGTGCATGGTGTCATACACACAAACAAAAAAACATGATAACACACAACACTAAAATAATGCAATAAACATTCATTTAATATCGTAATATATAATAAACATAATAGCATAATAATATACATAACTCATGCAAAAAAAACTAGTTAGAAACACTTTACTCCATCATGTGAGAATCCTTGTTTTTGTTTTTCTGTAAATTACAAGATTACTTGTTCTTTTTCACATCCTAAAATTGTACATTTAACAGTATTTAACTGTAAAATGACTTATAATGTATCAATAGGTCTATTACAGTTTTTCACCATATAGAGTAAATTAAATTAAAATTAAACAATAAACAGGTAGCATTTTTCCTTTCTATGTTAAAATTGCAATATTTTTTTATGTATTCATCCATTTCTGCTAAAGGAAAAACACAACTAAAGGTTGACCCCTAGAAAGTTTTAAACCCTTGAAGACCTTTTCCCACCAACTTCTGTCATGACATCTTAGCATAAAGCTTAAGCCCCGTGGATGTTGTTGAGCAGAAAAACAGGGTGAGAGAAGAAAAGAAATGTAAAAATAAGTAAAATAAGTGGATCAAACAACAGTAGTGCATGTCATCTCAAATTGACTGTGGCGAGTGACTTCGGGGGTTAAGGATTCTCTTCAGGTCATTAAGCATTTCATCAGGCGGTGTGGAGAGCGCATGAGCTTTGCCACAAATCACACGTTTCCAAGTTCTTCACAGGCTCCAGATTTGCCCCTCTAGCCTCTCTGCATACATTGGCATATGTGAAAAAGGCTTCACATGTACCCATGCCAGACAGATCTGTATGCAGCCTCTTCATTCTGATGCTGCTGGGTTTGACCAACTGTCTGGAGGGATGACTAACTAACTAAGATCTGGTCCCATCTGGTGGCCTCCTAGTCATATAGGCCTAGTTTGAACTTTAACTAGTTGCTCTATAAACAATGTTTCTCTTATTAAGGAATAGTTCACCCAAAAATGAACATTTGCTGAAAATTTACTCACCCTCAGGCCATCCAAGAAATAGATGAGTTTGTTTCTTCTTCGGAACAGATTTAGAGAAATTCATCATTACACGACTTGTTCAACAGTGGATCCTTTACAGCGAATGGGTGCCGTCAGAATAAGAGTTCAAACGTCTGATAAAAACATCACAATAATCTACACGATACTAAACCAACAATTAACATCTTGTGAAGCAAAAAGCTGTGTGTTTGTAATAAACATTCATCATTAAGATGTTTGTCATTTTAAAATTTAAATTCAAATGAATGTTTTCAATTTTAGTGGCCTACATTTTTATTTTCAGTACATGTTAGCATGCAGGTTTTTCTGTGAAGATAATTCAATTTCAGAATGATGCTGCACATAATTGAATTCATGAGATGACAACTGAACTGACAGTTTAGAAAGATAATATCTAGAAAAAACTTTTTTTTAAAAATATTTGAAACTCCCAAGGTGCTGGTGCACACACCAGTCAAAATGCATATGCAACAAAGTAATGTGCATATTATGCAATTATAAAATATTAATGTCATCTTTAAACAGAATAAGGCATCATCTTGCCACTTATATCTGACACATTGATTTTAACCATGACATAAAAGCTTCAATTAATTTGCGCTAAGCTGTCAATGAAACAGAAAACGCTAACATCTTAATATTGTTGACAGATTTAGAGGTCTCTAGGGATGTCTTGTCTACTGTATAAAGGTGCAGTATTATAGAGAATGTGAGCTAGGGGATATTAATATTAATAAGAGCTTTTAAAGTGTGTGGGTGTGTTTTTCACTCGCTGCTTGTCATTATGAATTGCTGTTTTTTTGAAGATCAGAATTACAATAGCGAATATCATAATGACATACACATACAAATGAGCCATTTATAAAATATTTCATTAATTTCAGTAATGTGAATACTAACAATATGCAAAAGACAATAAATATTTTATTCAGCGTGCGATTACTTGTATATGGCAGAGGGGGGCACCCAAGGTAACAATATTAAATTCCCAGCAGGTCCTGATAAGACAAAGATCGTCCACATGGGGGCGTCACAGAGGTCAATATCACTGTCCCCTCAGAGCAGTCAAACCACAAAGTGATGAGATGAGTGCACATAATTATCTTATCATCTTAAAACACTCTGGGTAACTCTGGTTGACTGTAAGAGAATAGTAAAATATTACTTCAGTATACTGATTAAATATTGAGATGAAAACAATGGATTGGTGTAGCATTGGATACAGGATTTGTGGGTTATTGCAGACTGGTGCACATTATACTGTGAATATTCTAGTGTAAATGTTAAGTGTCGAGTAAATATTCGAGTAAATGTTAAGTGTCCTACATTTGATTGCAGTGCATTTTAGTGGATTTTTAAAAGCATGGCTCAAGGGAGGACAAAGACACTCAATTGTAGAGTGGGACTGAATGCTATTTAATTCAGTAAATAATATGTACTTTTACTGTGAGGAAATTACCTTTAACCGTGACACCAACAATAAATGACCAATAAAATATTATTAAATATTATTCAATTCTTTAAAATGATTAATTATATTCTAGCATTTTGGTCCTCTATTTTTAACAGCTGAATATTTACATTCAAGAATAAGGCTGCAGCAACAATATATTCACAATGTTCTCTGAAAAATAGTTTAACAATAATTTAATAGTTAACAAAATATTCAGTGTGCTCTAAATGTACGGATGACATTTTTTAACTTCTCTTGTTAGCAATTAATAATAATATAAAAGGGCACAATGTCAATTAATGCAGTATTTGGACAGCGATTATTTATTATTAATATTGAGGTGATGAAATAATTATGTGTCATTTTGAATTGCACAGTGGAATTATCCTGATTTTAGCACTTATTATATTTACTATAGAGGGGATTAAAACCCTTGTCTGACTAGGGAACAATCCCAAAATAAACTTTAAAAATGAGCAAAAAGAGACAATGAAAAAGTTGTTACTGTATTTTCTCCTTTAAACCACAACGAATCGTTTTAAAACTTTATTATTTAAAAGGAAAACTTATTGTACCTAACTGACTGAGAAAAAATAACCACTGTACGCAGGTTACAAAGCTTTTGTCTTGTGTTAATAAAGGTAACAGCCCAGAGTAACAGGAGCAGATAGGAGGAGTTTGCGTTGCATCATCATTAACCGTGTGACGTTGCCAATAACTCTCAACGAGGAAAGTTAAATATTGAGAAGATGGTAAGGTGAGCTGATACTTAGTAACTATGAGGTCAATCACAGCTTCATGCCGACAGTAGCTATCCACTGGCAAGCCAGGTGAGAGGCGCCTTCCAGGAAACAGCCAGATTCACTAGCACAGTTGAATGGTTTATAATTTCAAAACTCTTGCCTGTAGTTTCCACTAAGGCTTTTCTTTGCTTGCGCATTGGAACATATCAGGTTTGCGTATGATGAACAGCGTCGGTTCGTGAGAACTGCTTATAAATGTCCACTAAAGCGGATAGAGACTCACAGGTAAATGTGACCCACCTAGATTCCTACAAAGCAGAATGGGCTGAAGAAGACATTGACGTGGAGAGCGTTGACGGACGGGAGGTGGTGAGGACGGATGAAGCTCCAGCGCCTCGCAGGCTCAACCGCAGCCCGAAGTGCGCTCGCTGCAGGAATCACGGCGTCGTGTCGCGCCTCAAGGGCCACAAGCGCCTGTGTCGCTGGCGTGACTGTCAGTGCGCGAACTGTCTGCTGGTCGTAGAGAGACAGAGAGTGATGGCAGCGCAAGTCGCCCTCCGGAGACAGCAGGCCACAGAGGTTGGTTGACTGATCAGGGTAGTTTAAAGCTTTCCGGTGGAACTAAAAATGGGGTTATTTTGCAAACAAAGTGACAAAGGTTTTGAGCGCGTGTGTACTTTCTTGTAGGAGACTTGAACTGCAAAGTATGTGTACTGCAAATGATATACAGTACAGTATTTGAATCTGAATTTTAGTTTTTTATATATTCGTTGGAACTATATTGATACATGTCATTTAACTGTAAAGCTTGCAGTTCAACCCTGCCACAATTATTAATGAAATCAGATTAGAAACATGTTTACGTTTATATTAGAGCAAAATCATGTTACTGCAAAAAAATGTGACTGTTACATAATTACTACCCTTGAAAGAAGAACTGTGGCAGTACCATTGTACAGTAATGTATCAGATAGTAATAACATGGTACTTTTATATATAAACAATACTGATTGCTACAATATTCATGTATCTTAGTATTTAAAAGTACAATACACTACAATGGTACATCCACTTAATTCCCTTGGGATTTATATATTTCTGTTAAAAAAAAAGCTTTACAGTCATTTTCAAAACATTCCATTGTCCTAATTAATGTTTTGCTATTATTTCTGACAATGATAAACATCTTCATCATAAAATTGCTGAGAGCAAACAAAATAAATTAATTGCATTTTAAGTAGCCTAAGCTGTGTAAGGCATTCACTAGATATTGTTAAGAAAAAGGACACCCTTTACAACAAACAAGACATCCACTGGTGTCTTTTGTAGCGTAAGTATCTTTTATCTATCCCATAAATTTATGCTGAGTTGTGCGTTCTCTTTGACAGGGTAAAAAAGGTCAAAAAAACACCTCTGTTCTCAGACGTACAGCTTACCAGCGCTACACGAGGGCACCTAGTCTCCTGGCAAAGAGTATTCTAGAGGGTAAGCCTTAATTAACGCACATCTCATTAACACAATTGCACCCTGAAAGGCGACATCGGGAGAAACTGGATTAGTTCACCCGTTATGCTACAGAACCCTCTGTCGGGAATAAATCTGTTTATGTTTATGTAAGGTAATTAAAATTATGCAAATGAATAGAGGAATTACAAAAAAAATGGCTCATATGACTGCTTTGGAGTTTGATTTTCCCTGATGCTTTTCTCGCTGTGTCAACATTAAGGTCAAACTGATTTAACGGTTATCATAAATTTGAATACGCTTAATTTGTTTTTGTTCCATTAGAACATTTAAAATAGTTATACTTTTATAAGATTCACATGGAGTCTAAGAAATGTATTTTTTAATTGTTCAGAAATTAGGTGAAAATGATTTGTACACATAATTTTACAGTACTTCAGAAATGCATTTTAAAAAGGCGTGCTCAAATGTGGGTCATGACCTAAAAATGATCCACATGTCTGTTTTGATACAGTCATGGTCAGCAGGAAAAACCATTGACAGATACAAATAAAAAATGTAGCTAACCATATAATGATGCATAGTTAAAACTGAAGAATATATAGGCTTGTCAATTTTTGAAAGAGACGACAAAGCACTTTGCATGCTTTCCATTTGTTGTTGACATCAAAAGCTATGCTTTTCCTTTTAAAGAGAACTGTGAGGGGAAAAGTGACAATAAAGACATTTATAAAGTGACAAAAGATTTATATTTCAAATAATTTCTGTTCTTCTGAACTTCCTATTCAATAAAGAATCCTAAAAAATGTTTTACCATTTCCAGAGAAATATTAAGCAGCACATCTGTTTTCAACATTGATGATAATAATAATACATGTTTCTTGACCAAATCAGCATATTAGAATGATTTCTAAAGGATCTTGTGACACTGAAGATTAAAGTGTTGGCTGCTGAAAATTACTATTTTACTGTATTTTTTAACAGAATAATGCTTCCTTAGTGAGCATAAGAGATTTCTTGAAAAAACATAAATCTTACTGACCCAAACTTTTCTAGATCTAGACCCAAATCTATTCTAGATTAAAGTAGTCTCTACTTGACCACTTGAATCCAAAGTATCTTAATTTACTAGGTTTCTTTTATATGTGAAACAGTTTATTCTAATAGACTCTTCTAATATTTTTACATTTAAATGAGACTTGATTATGAAAAAGAAAAATCCACTATTTTAATACTCCATCATGTTGTAGGCTACAAGCCGCCTGTGTTTGAGGACTGGCCAAAGAGACTCCACCAACCCCCCATCAGTGTTCGTATGAGGAAGAGGAGAGCGTTTGCTGATAAAGAGCTGGAGTCTGTGATGCTGAAAAGAGAGCTGAGGCAAAGAGAAATGGAAGAGTTGCCTGCGCTCCTCCTCCAGGCTGTGGTGCCGTCCACTCCCTCTCCGTATTTTTTCCCGCTGTCAGACCCAATCATGCCCACGTTCATGCCTGTGTCCAAAAGCGGCCCTCTTTTGACTGACTGGGATCTCCCTCACCATCAACATGCGCTTAAATCCACGACTCTAGACTGCGGCATAGACACACTGACAGACAGCATCTCTCTAAGAGTGTGTGAGAACTGGGACGTTTTCAATTCGATTCGGCCTCCACCGCGCTGTTACAGCACAAGCCCAGGCGTCAACATGGTTAAAAACATACCTGACAGCGGGTTTTCTGATATGTCTGTCAAACCAAAAAGTTTAGTTGTTGACACCATGTCAAAGAAACACATTCCTCCCTCACCGAATATGGCAGACGTACCAGTTCAAGCTAAATCGCCCCACAAACACTGCAGGTCAGTGGGACACAAGGTCTTCTTTGTACACATGGACCGTATGGAGGGTGCAAATAAAGACCCCATCAAAAAAGCTGTAACACGGCCATTACCTTTTTCTGTAGAGGCATTGCTCATGAGATAAGAATCATTTTTTCAAAGCTAAAACTTTACAATAGGGTTCAGTTTGTTAAGATATTACATTAACTTACATTACATTAACGGTCATATAATTTTTACACTGTTTATTAATGTTTTTAATGTTAACAGCTACATATGCTAATACATTTTTTACAAGTTAAAGTTTTTCAAGTTAAGTATTAACATTACCTACTGTATTATGAATGAATGTTATGAATTAATGAACAATTGCATATTTATAAAGTAACATGAGTATAGATTATTAAATGCTGTTAAAAAGCGAATTGTTAGTTAATACCTAATGTATTAAGTGATGTTAACAAATTTTGTAAAGTGTGACCTTTTTCATTTAAATTTTACTGGAACAGTGTTGGGGAGCATCTAACTATAATTTTTCTAGATTTACAGTAGCTTTTAAACAGCAGAGTTTTTTAATGTAATTTTCTAATATCAAGCAACATTTTCAGATGAGTAATAGTGACAAAATGCTACATAACTCTGTTTTTGAAAAAAAATCAAACACTTTCTTAAATTGTCCACTCTTTCTCAAGAAGTGTTGAGAAATGTGATTTATTTCAGTGAACTGGTTCACTTGAACCGTTCATGTAACTGAACCTGAGTTCATTTGTCCTTGTGCACAAGTGTCTGTGTTCTTTATTTTGTTATATAAATATGATGTTTATAGTTTTATTACTTAGCGTCAATTTTTTATACAAAGTTGAACTTTTAGGTTTAAGGAATCAAAAGATTCAAGTTTTGGGGATGAGTCAAAAAGATTAACCCCTTAACTAGTAGTTTAATTACTTTAAATGACATGCACGTTTTTAATGAAGCTTCCCCAACACTGCACTGAAAAGTTAAATAATCATTAAGTAACTTGTTTAATAAAACACTTTTGATTCATTTATAACTAAATTTGCTCAAATAAATTTTTTTTAGAATCCTGTTTAAATCAATTACATGAAATTATTCAATTGCACAGTACATAATATACATGAATCTTACTAACCTTTATACTTTATACCCACTCTTTCCAGTTATATGAAAAAGTCTATAATATGAAAACATTTCAAATATGAAAGTCTGATGTAAACACATGATGAGCTGATGATCAAATGAACGAGTGGTGGAAAAAAGATTAGTTTCTCTCTGTCTTCCTTTAATGTGAATTAATGATGTAGTTCATACGGTGGTTGGATTGAAGTGATGCCTGGTACATCTGTGTATTTAAGCTACAGGCTCCCACAAAGGTGCTTTGAACTGTTTCTGCGGTGTACATGAAATGTTTTTAATTTTAAAGAAAACTAACGATGAAAAGGGTTCTCAGGCAGGAACCAACTCAAATTGTAAAACTAAACGGATGAGGAGAAAGACACATGTGCCTGAGGGTTCAGAGACAAGAAACGATTCTAATATGAGCTCGGGAGGACAAATTATTCAGTATGTTTTCTCCTTTTTCTTTCTACATCTTAATCAGGAAGTTCATAAAAGTCTTATTCCTGTCAGTATTGTGTATTCAAGTGATTGTGTTGACTTAGCAACATTATGCAATATATTTGGGAGTGTATCGCTATGCTGTAGACTGGTTTAGACAATGTATATCCTCTCTTTTCTATCCTTTCTTTATTTTCCATTTCAGTTTTTGAGATATGAAAGCCTGATAGTTTTGACATCTCTGGACCGTGTGGCGTCAACATGTGTGATGGCATCATGCCCTCCTCTGTGTCTGTCTCTATATCTCTGCACATCTGCCAGTGCAGATAGGGGCTTTACATTACGAGACTTCCTGAGGTGGGAAATCTCAGCCCTCTTGTGGTCCACTTAAAAAAACATTGCGAGAAGAGTGCAGAAGAACAGTATCGTTTTTAATGATAATCATGATCTATATTGAAATCCTTAGTACTTGAGGTCATAATAGTTGTGGAGAGTGCTTCCAAACAATGGCACACAGTATTAAATCTTCTTTTGTCATAAAATATATTTACTTTAATCATTTAAAATAGTTGCTTAGTATACACAAAATACACAAGATTATACACTACCATTTAAAGGTTTGGGGTTTGAAAGAAGGTCTCTTATGCTCAACAAGGCTGCATTTATTTGACAAAAATGCACTAAAGCAGTAATATTGTGTTTTTAAAATATTTATAAAACAAGACATTACTTCAGTCTTCGGTGTCGGGTAATCCTTCAGAAATGGTTTTTAATATGCTGATTTGGTGCTTTAGAAATATTTTTATTATCAATATTTTGCTTAATATTTTTGCGAAAACTGATCTTTTGTTTCTGGATTATTTGATGAATAGAAAGTTTATGACTTTCTAAGTCACGAACAGTATTTATTAGAAATAGAAATCTTTTGTAACATTACAAATGTCTTTATTATCTTTTAAATTGATTTAATGCATCCTTGCTGGTTAAAATATTTAATTTATTAAAAAAATCTTACTGACCTCAAATTTTTGAACCGTTTTGTATACTTTTAAGAAGGTAAGTAGGGAAATAGAAGACATAAGTATAGGTATAGGAACTAGAATGCAGCATTTGACTGAATTAGAATGTAATTTAATTTTAATAAATAAATAAATATAGGAGAGTTCAGATTTTAATATGTATTATATAATGTAACACTACATGAAGTATGTATGCATTCCATTCTCATCATGAAATAAACAACAAGGTCTAT
>JAUZSZ010000091.1:17804724-17816182 GCA_034780575.1 Labeobarbus marequensis | reverse complement strand
CTTGGCGGGCTGAGGCGTGGAGAAGTTAAGCCAGGCAGGAACAAAGTCATGCTGCGCCATTTAGGTCCAGTGTCTCCAGTCAGTGGATGGAGGCATCAAACCTCATGGCCTGAACTAACAAAGCAAGCAACAAACACATCATTTTAGTCTACTAATACGAGTACGTCACATTAATGCAAACCTATTTAATGTCAGCAAGAAACGGAAATTGCAATTATTTTTACTTTCCTATTGTGACAAATACAAAAATGGCAGGACAATTTGATTGGATCACTGCTGTTTGCTAATTGCTGTGATTGTGAATGCAAGTGCAGTGTTTCCCACAGACTTAAACTATGTGTGGTAGCACTTCCCCTGGGGAAAATATAAACATAACGAAAACAGCAGATGGTCTTACTGAAAATGCAAATTCATTTTCTGCCAGCAGGAGGAGCTTTTAGAGCAGTGGAAATAGCAGTTTCCCCTGTAACGACTGTAAACAAAGCAGCGCTGCACTCATGAACGTTACTTTATTAGACATTCTAGGAAAGATGAAATGAAAATATCGAAACTCTTCTGAAAACAGTCAGTTCCCTTCAAAAATCCATTCATGTAAATCATCCGCGCCGCATTTTATTTTGAAACGTGCAGTGCTCATGTTTATTCAGCAAAGTTAAAGCCTTTCGGAAAATCTATTTGTGACAGTCAGTGTTGATATTGTGGTGGGCCGCCACAAATAAATCAATGTATGCGAAACACTGGAGAGGCAAGTTGGTGGAGGAAAAGTTTTGAAACTCGTCTAGCAATTGGATAACTTTATTGCCCATTCACTGAGCAGATGTACACGTCATCATCCTTGATATTGTTGCGAAGTGGAGGAGATAATGTTTTTGATTAAAGACTACAATGGCATATTAACAATATTCATGGAAGAATCATACATTAAAAATGCTACAATATTCCATAAAAACAAGAATTTTGATTTAAAGCTGACTTTCTCCAGCACCAAATTAAAAAGAATATTGACTGTTTTAAAGCATTTTTCAATACTCCCCCATCAGACAAAGGTCAGGAAACAAATAGTCTTGCTCTGAAACTCATATCATTGGTTGAGCCAATGTTGCTGAGTCAGGCTGATCAGGATACTCAATGAAAATGAGAAATGTTTTGAAAGCACTGCAGGGCCAGTGTTTACCCTTTTTGTGGATATCAACCTACAAATTGCTTGCTTACAGTTGTATCTGGATATTAGAGAATCTACTAATGATTTTTGGAATACCATGCATAAAATATGCCCCACAGCTTGACAGATACTACCAAGAAAAGTTGTCCATCGTTCTCTATACAGAATGATGGAGTTGGTCCACACATTTGAACCAATCAGAAAACCACTTGAATGTGGAGAGAATGTGGAGTTTAAACAGACTAAATAATTAGAGAAGTCCAATATGTTACCGGAGAAAAGTCTGTAATTTTCACCAGAAGATCAAGTTATGACAAAGTGATTTAAATATTATGAAGTTAATAAAATTTTTTAACACAACACAAGAAGATCTATGGCATTCATTTTCAACACAGATTTTCATTTCCTGCCAATTTTACGAGAAAATAATTCATGCCTTTTGTAAATACAAGCTAGAAGTTTCTAGGTTAAACTTTAAAACAAAAAACACTAACTTCTGTTTTATGGCTCTCTTGGCCTAGATATGATTGTCTGTATTTACTTAGACTCAACAAGAACTAATTTGAATACAATACATTCTACTTAACAACAAATCTCACATTCTATTACATAAGTGATAACTCATTCAAAGTACAAAATAATCAATACCAAGGAAAGTTCCAGCTAAATGTTGTTGCTTCTTACCCCAGAGACAAAGGCTCTGTAGTTCGTCGGCCCTGTCCTTGGCTGTATCTGTGTAGAGGGACCAACCAACGCTCTTTCAGAGGCTTTGAAGCCTCAGGACAACCGCAACTCCTGTCACAGACAAACTCCAGTTTCCAGGATGGTGCAAAGAAGGAGATGGAAGTGAAACTTGTGCAGTCCAAGGTAAAATTATAAGGTGATGGAAGAGATGGAGACGTGTTGTTCTTGATCAGTGGCGTATAGTTGCGGAAGAATAGAGGATGTGTTTGATCAGTAATGCCAGAGTGACTCCCCACGACACCCTTAGTTCACGACAATGACTGCGTGCATTCAGGTTGACTGGATACAAATGAAGCAAATCCAAGGGGTTCTGAAAAGAAACTCTGTTTGAGTCTTGGATTGTCCAGTCTCTTATTCTGGGTGCTTGTGGTAGCAGCACGTCGTGCCTGCTCTGACACTCAGAAGCTCCTTTACGAACTCATTTTCGGCTGAAGACACACACAGCAATAAAAAATGGAGAGTGGGTTTGTACCACACAAAGCCGTTTTGCACAAAGTGGTGATCTGAATATGTTCACCTCATCAAAACAGCAAAGGTGCTACGTCAGGGCGAAAAGGGGAGGGGGGCTGATTTGTCACATCACAATAGCTAGAAGTGCTTTATGTTATAAAGTCATGAGAATTGCTTTAGCTTTCAACAGCTCATACTTTGGATGATTCAGTGAACCAAACCATGAAAACTTGACATCTTTAATTCTCGCCCCACGTGGCTGATAAATGGCTGGTGAACCAATATCACGTTAGGCTACCGCAAAAATTTAAAGTAAATATGATTTGACTTCTAACAACACTTCCAACTTTCCAGTTCATCAAATTCGAAGAAGCTTCCACAGGTGAGTAACTTGAAGCCAAAGTGCACAGATTTCTGTTAAACACGGTGTACCGTGCATTGGTAATTCAGTGAAACCAAAACATAAGCGTCCCGGTGCAAGCAAACCTTGAACATTCAATGTGAATCAACAGGTGTACTCCAGATTGTATTATTGCATGTTAGGAGATCTCTGGTCTCTTAAAATCCAGCAGTCACAAATCCAACAGGTCGTTCTTTCTCCAGATCTTCACAATTAATCTGCAGACCAACTCTGTAAAACAACAAATATTTGATTGATCATCCAGCAATCAATACTTTGAAAAAGTTCATTTCTTCTCACAATAGCATAACAAAAAAGATACATCAAACAGCTGTGTTCTGCTTTGTAAGTGATGTTTTTCCAATCTTGAATCATAATTATATAAGCAGTTTCTTTTACCTCAAACTGAGAGACTATATTTGGAAGTATTTTCACATATTTGAAAATATTCAAGCTTAACAAAAGTCACAAAGCAGAACTACTTTGTCAAATTAAAGAAAGGTTCATGTGACCTGCCAGTGCAAACTACCCTAAAAACCAGATTGTTTGCTCCTAAAAAGCACCAAAACATAAAAAATTGGTTTGTCAGCACAATAAGCTGCCTTCACAGGTTACAAACGTGAAACTGATACTTTACTACATTAAAAATATTGAACATTTAACTTCAGTCATTAAAAAAAAAAAACAAATTAAATATCTAGAATTCTTGCCATATAAAATAAACACTCCTGCCAGCATTTACTCATTTCCCTATATTCAAAATCTGTGATACTTTACTACAATAAAAATATTGAACATTTAACTTCAGTCATTAAAAAAAAAAAAAAAAAAAATTAAATATCTAGCATTCTTGCCATATAAAATAAACATTCCTGCCATCATTTACTCATTTCCCTATATTCAAAATCTGTATGATTTTTTCCCCCTCAGGGGAACACAAAAGGAGACAACAGGCAGAGTAACATTTCTTGTCATTTGACTTTCACTGCATGGAAAAAGAGTGAAAGTGAATAATGTCTGATACTGTCCCTCACTAACATTCTGCCAAACATCTCTTATTCTATTGCTCAGAATAAAGGAAATCATATATGTCTGGAACAAAATGAGAGCGAGTAAAGTATGTGAATAGTGTCATTTTTGAGTGGATTATACTTTTAACATGACTAATCATCGCTTTGTCAGTGGATTTTATATGAAATCCACGGCCGTGAATTGTCTAGCAAAGGTTACAGTAAGATAAACAAGTTATTTGTACAATGCAAAACAGCTGAAGTAGAAAGTAAAGTGAATGAAAACTAAAAGCAGGCGTATAACTAGCAAGAGTTAGCTGGAAGATATAAACTAGAATAGACTTTAAAATAGATTAGTGATACTTGCAAACTAATATTTAATATGCTCAGCCACACGTTCTGGAGCATACAGGAGTTAAAATTACTAACAAACTATAACGAACTATGAGTAAACACTTATTTGTCTTTCTACTTGCTGAACACTCGCTAGCACGGCATAGTTAGCATAGTAGGCCATTCAATGTGTGCAGAAACCTTTTAGTCCACGCTGAGTGGTTAAATTCAAACTTTCAGAGCAAAGAAACTTTTAGGCATTATTAAACGGATAAATAAGGCTGAATTGTAACGACTCGGGCTTGTGTCGTGATGGAATGCGTGTTGTTTTAGCCACGGCGCGAGCTAGGCTAAGCTAGCATTGCGAGCAGAAATAAAGTGTTGTAAAATGGCTCCCTCTCGACACCAAACCACCGAATAAACGATTCGATATACACCTACCTTTTGATCCCTTGTCTATCCCAATAAGTTAATCGAAGACAATGATGCACCGCTTATCAAGTCAATTTGACAGCTTGGAGGTTGTCGTATTTCTGATTCTGTATTTTGTTTGTGTTTTTTAATCACACTCGTTCCGACTTTGCCAATCCATCGAGCTTGTTCCTGTCTACTTCTGCACAGACGAGCTAATCGATCGCAGAGCACAGCGCGCTCGCCGCGTCACAACATTCCCCCAGCTCAAGCCAACTAGAGGATTTACTCAAGAGAGGGCTTGACGCACGCAGAGTGGAGACTTTTAAAGTTGTTTTCACTCTTTGTGCACTATTTGTGAAATATATTGAGTTGATTGTTACAAAATATTACGTGAACGACATGGCAGACTGCATGCCCTCTGGTAATGCAAATTTGGCTCTGCTACCAGAAATGGAAAGAAGGAATTTCACGCATTAGTACAAAAAAAAAAAAAAAAATGCACACACATCTATGTGAACATAATGTGTGCAAAGCAAACGGATGAATTTTGTCTTTCCTGTGGGAAGTCATGTGAAGCAATTTAAATTTACAATACAATAACAGGTATCACAGAAACAGTAAACTCCCCTTTTGCACAAACACTATGATGTGTCATTCAGTCTGTAATCACCCACACATATTTGAAAAATCTATTAATTTGTGAAAAATTGACAAATAACCCTCCAAACCCCGGATGCCCTTGAGTGACCAACACATATGAGCGATCCAGAGACGTGAACCTGCTTCATCAGACCTTTAAAAAGAAAATTACGCTAACAATAATAATTGTTAACGGTTGTGCTAATAATAATTTCTGCTATTTAAATTACATTTGAATAAAACGTTAATCTTATTTTATCATTTAGAGTTTATGTATTTGTGCTTTTTGTTGTTCAGACTACGTTCATACTTGTATCAGATATGCATAAAATTTGAATACGCATCTGACAGATAACATTTGCATAATCGACTTGAATTTAAATATCAATAGAAAGGATTTATAAATAAATAAATAATATTTTTCTGTTCCTGCATTCATTTTCAGACCTGACCACTAATAATATTTGACGTTTAAATTTAATACATTTTAAAGTAGGCTATAGTTGTAAACTGCATTTGTTTTTCAACATTCCAGTCCCACGAGACTCCATCCTATCCATAAACGTCTAGTGTAGCTTTTTTATAAGTACTTACTGGTATGCTAAATTGTATATAATTTGAATTCAAATACATGACTCTGGACACTTCCGTAGGACTTTTATAGGAACTTTCTGGGCTTTTTCGTGTTATGTTATGTCTGGCTTCGCAGTACCAGACGCGTTGCAATGACCTTCTGCTGACTAATAATAACTCCACGTTTTTTTACGACATTATGATGTGAAATCAAGGTATGTTCTCATAATTTCTTAGACCGTTTACGGTCGAATCTGTTTCTGACAGATAGTCCTGCTTATGCTGGGTGCACGGTTAGCACGTTAGCTTTTATAATATATAATTAAGTTCTTTGGCTTTAAACGGATCTGATTCAGACAGCACTGCAATGACTGTCCTCAAACAAAGGTTTGATAATGTTTTTTATTATTTGATTTGCAGGTAAAATGTTGCCAAAAATAATCGGACGTCACATCCTTCGTAACTTTGGGGTGAGTGAAACATAACCCATCAGGTTTTGTTGCTCTCGGTCATATTTTGTTGCACTTTTTATTTTATTTTACTATTTTTACCTTATGAATGTACTCTGTGTTACCTAATCGTAATAATGTAAATGTATTTTCCATTGTTTATGGGAATTCTCATCAGTACAGAATTGTTTTAATTGACATTTCTTTCCTCCCTAAAACAGGGAAGGCAGTGGAGTGGCCTCCTGCGGGTGTCCAGCAAGTTTGCCTGTTTAGGGCAGCAGACCACTCACTGTTCAACATTGTTTACTAGAGGTTTATATGGACAGCTACCCCCAAGACATGTTGCTGGATCTGTTGTGGGAGCGCAGTCATTTCACTGGTCTGCGCAGAGGCTGAAGAAACGTCCTCAGGAAGAGAGTCCACCAAGAGAACTTGATTTGGTTCGTTATGACATGAGAGACCTGAAGAAAGCTCCAAAGCCGGCCCTCTATCTCGGATTATCTGGTCTCATACCTTTTGTATCTGCTCCTCTACTTATGGCTGTCACAGAGCTGTATCTTCCTGAAGTTGCATTTGCTCAGGTTGCATATGGAGCGTCCATTGTTTCCTTTCTTGGTGGGGTACGCTGGGGTTTTGCCTTGCCTGCTGGGAGTCCAGCAAAACCTGACTGGCTCAATTTAGCCAACAGTGTGGTTCCCTCTCTGATTGCTTGGACAGCACTGCTTTTTTGCCATGACATTACACAGTCTGCTTTGCTTGTGATAATGGGGCTTGGGATAGCATTGCATTATGACCTGTCCCTCCTGCCAACATATCCCAGCTGGTTTAAAGCACTGAGGAACATCCTCACAGTTGTAGCCTTTTTCTCTTTGATAGGCACTATTGTCATTAAACAGTATTATCCTGAGAAGTATTTCACTGATAAATGAATTATGTGCATTTGCATTCTCAATCCATTTAATATTAAAAAGTTAAAAGTGTCATCATTGATAATAGTACTTCATATTCTACACGTTTAAAGGTGATTCTGGCTGTTTTTCAGTTTTAAATTCTGATTCCATTCACTTTCTTTTTATAAAATATCAATTTTGTTTCCTGTTGTTGTAGGTTATTGGCCATACATATATTATACTACAGTAGTGAATTCAAATTAAAATAGTTTCCTCACTATTAATATGAATTCACATACTGTGTAAGTTAGATTGTTTGAAGTAAAATACTGTACAATAAAAAATATACAATACATTTTTTTGCTCATTATTCAACATTACTTGATGGCAATGATTAAACTTTACTATAAAACTTTACTTTAAGGTAAGATCTATCAAAATTTATAGAATATTTTGCTACATGCTATTCCAGTTTATTGTCTTTGTGTCATGTTTTTTTTTTTGGTTTCTTGTTTCATGCTATGACCTCCTACATCATTTTTTTCTGATACAAACCTAAAACCCATACATCTTATGGCCTAAATGAATGCTTCATCTCTTCAACAATTCAGAATCAAACACTCCCTGCATTAACTTGCAAACTGTTCCCAGTCATTTGACAAACACTTTCTATTACACACAGAGAACTTGTCACTGGGTATAATAAATAATAAAATGAAATTAAGCCGCCTTTTTTCTCTCAATATATTTCAATAAAAGGCTTCCAATTAGTTTGTTCACCTTGTACTGTTTTATCTTTCAGACTACAATGTTTATGCAGACGGAAAATGCAGTAACGATTGTCAAAAAAAGACATTACTTTCGTCTGCAGATGGCAGCAAAGACGAAGCCCGAAAAGCGAGCTGTTCACTTGCCCCTTCTAAACCATTGGAGGAAACAACGTTCCCAGATCAGCCCTCTAGTGAATATGCAATGCAAGACATGCAAACTGAACTCAGACCAGCTCTCCAGTGCATATGCAAGACTCCCTACTCAGACTCTGCTCGTACAGACTAAACTCAGATCAGCATTTGGCGCGCATCGACGGTCATTCACTTGATCCGAGCTTCAGGAAGCTGTTAGATTTCCTCCCAGAAGAAACCAACGACATGTACCGGCTCTGATTATTTTCACCACCGAGCCATTTCCCCTCACCGGCCGGGTTGACGTCTGAAGAAGAGTGAGACTGGAGGAGGAAAGCGGAGCTTCGTGCATGCATGATAGCCTATAATGATCTGTGCCAAACCAGAGCTAGCGCTCGAGATCTGACTCACGAGACATGATGAACCGTTGAGCTCGCGCTGTGTTGTGGCTCCGTGGCAAAGTATCTCGTCAGTCAGGCAGTTGACTGGATGAAAAAATCGCGTTTTTAAGGTTTTGTTTTTGTTATGGCTGAGATAACTCCGGAATGCTAATTTTAGTATTAGTTTACAGAGAAGAGGAAATCCGCTGGCTGACTTGAAACTGCGGCAAGCACGTTGGAAACGCCGCTTTATTCAGCGTAATGGTGACCTGTCGTTCTGTTCTCACATTGACAGACACGAGTATTTTTACACATTGTTTTTAAACAGTCACTTCATTTTTGTAAACCTGAAAGGCGTTTATTTTGCGGATGTGTTCAAACTTTATCAGCAAACAGCTAGCGAGTTCCGCCGGTTGATTTGCCGCGCTAAAACCGCAGTTTACGAAAAACTATTGACTGAAAACTGACGGGCTGTCATGGCAACTCGGCTTATAACCTGAGGTCGAGAGAGCAACACCGAAGCCACGGTGTCGAACCTGCGCTCACCATTGATTCTGTGTTTTGTTAGTGGACAAAAGTCAAGGAGAGATTTGCTCACCATGTATCAGAGCAAGGCATGTTTCACCATCTAAATTCACTGACCACCGGATTCTGACACCGATATATTACTATTGTAGAGTATTACTCAACCCCCATCAATCAGAATGAAGAGAACCGAGAGCAAAAACAAAAGGAAACTCTGCACCTCTGAGCAGCGGGAGAGCAGCACTGAAGGAAAAGACGAGGTGAGTGATCTTTCACTGGAAAGTCGATCCAGTTTAACAGTGATACTTTGCATGGTTATTTTAATATGCATGGTAAACATACCACAATACGAATGCAGAGCTTATTAGATACTGGTGCATGTGACGCAGCTGCCCTGCAGAATGAGCGCAGTGCATGGATGCAGTTCATCCATGATGGGTCTGTCCTTACAGATCAAGCATATTATGACATTGAAACTTCTTGCGAAGAACCCTTATCAAGTGATGATGTGAAGACAGAAGAGACATCCAGAGCACGAGTGTAAAGGTTTTTTGTTGTTGTTGCTTTTGTGTGCTTAGTTTTTTTACATAGTGTTCAGTTGATTGATGATGAGTACTTCCTATCTTCTTTATTTTGTTTAAATTATGTAAGAATGGTTTGTTTATTTACATTATATTCCAGACTTGACTGGAATATTATTAAAACCAATACACACCCCAGGACATCATAGTTTTGTGTGTTTTTGTATTGTATATAATTAGCTTTGTACACTTGTTTGAGTAAGTTTATGGGACTTGCTCAAGTTTATTACCCACATTATGTTAGTTTTGCAAGAGTTTTATTGGCTTCTTGTTTTTGACAATGTGAGTCTTCTGTTATTATTCATCAGATGAGGGCAGAGAGACATTGGGAGGAAATAAACAGAGTACTGCTACTCTGAAACAAGGACAAATGGACAAGTGTTTCCTAATTTGGGGCACCAGTGCATTTATTTTTTTATTTATTATTTCCCCCATTTTGCGATCTAATAATTGAGTTAAATTATATTTGTTAATTTGGTAGTTGCTTTTATCCAAAGTGTTTGTGTAATATAATTTGCAATAATATAATGTAAGTGATTCAACCTAGTGAGGCTGTAAAATGAGATGTGACGCAATACATTGTTCCAAAATTGTTCTGATAAGTACAGACCATAATAAATTGAGAAATAGTGAGATCATAACATAGCACTGGCTGCTCTCATTCTTGTCTTTTCTGAGCAGCTGTCTGGTTTGACCCTTTATTCTCTCTACTTGTTTTTTGTTATATGTGTGTGTATATATGTGTGTATGTATGTGTGCGTGTGTGTGTGTGTATATATGTATATGTGTGTGTATATATGTATGGGTGTGTGTGTGTGTATATACACACACACACATATATATTGCTACACGTACTGTGTAACCAAGACTTGTCATAGCACTTGCATATTATTGCTCTTTTGTTGTTTTTAATTGCTTCTGTTGTCATCATTTGTAAGTCTGCTAAATGACTAAATATCAAGCAAAAGGTCAACCTTGTGTTGTAGTAAGATGTTGTCACATTGTAGTAAGAGGAAGTCAATGATTCAGTTAATGTTGCTCAGTGTTTTAAATGATGAGATCATCAGGGGAGTGGTGCATTTCAGGTGAGCCATCAGGTTTCTTTTTAACCTGACCCAGTTGGCAGAGTGCAGTGATCACTCTGATTGCACTTTTTAAGTAAAAATTCTGTATTTCCATGTATTATTATTATTTTTTTTAATGAACGGCTTTGTGTCTAAAAGTGCAAGTTGTGTAGGTTGCAACTTGGAGGACAAGATGTATGTAGAGTACAGTAAAACTGACCAGTATTTTTACCTATTTTTTTTTTTAAATCGAGGTTCCAAAATGGGGGTTTTGCGGCAATGTCATAGAAGAACCATTTTTGCATTCCCAGAGAACCTTTCAGTCAGCCGTTCTTAAAAGAACCATTTTGTCTTAGTGTGCAGAACATTTAATTATTTTACATTTTTTTTAAAAGACATTTTGTACAGTGAAAAGTTCTTTATGGAACTATCGATGCCATTAAAGAACCTTTATTTTTAAGAGTGTAAGATTTTGGGGAAAAATGTTTTTATTGATGCATTAATCACCCTGCAGTAACAATAGATTTCCAACATGCCAGAAAATTAAAATGAACCCTGACAGAAAATCTCCTCCCATTGAGAGGGAGAGAGAGAGATAGAGAGAGAGAGAGAAAATTCAAGGCTTAAGTTTATAGAAGTCTGGACATGGATTTTAAATTGTGATTATATTTATTGCATTTAGTTTTAACAAAGAGGGTCCACTGTTCAAGTGATTGGTATTACCATGAACTCCACTGCACCCTCTTGATTCTCTCTTTTGAATACTCTCCATGTGCAGTAAAGCATTTTATCCAATCCTATTTTACTATAATTCAGAATTGGAATGCACAGCTTAAGAGGTTTGGCTCGTGTTTCTTCACAGGCACAGTTTTTTCCCTCTTATAACCTTTCGGTGGTGAGCTAAACATCTGTGGGATTCAGCTTTGTTTTAGGAGTTCCTCT
>JAUZSZ010000091.1:17761783-17773236 GCA_034780575.1 Labeobarbus marequensis | reverse complement strand
GATTTCATAAAATTGGTATCGAAAAAAGTATCGTTCAGGAACCGGTATCGAACTCAAGGTATCGGTATCGAAAATTTAGAACGATACCCAGCCCTACACCTCAGCTTTGTTTGTCAGTAGTCATGCTTCTGTGAGCAGCCTAACACAATCAATAATTTTAAACCGAGTCTGCAAACATAGGTGTTGAAAGTATATCTCTGAGGTCTGATTTAAATTATTCTCCCTGTGGAGATTCTTGCTCCTGATTGAGTTACTCTTGTGTTAATGTTGCCTGTGTTGCACTGCTTTGTCTGTTGGTTAGCTCAGGTTTTCTGTAAACCAACAAAAGCATGGCAACATTACGCTTGGACCCTGAAGTGAAGTTCTCACTGCTCTATAATCCCAGCTTCTCTGGGGCAAAGATCCTGCTGCTGGTGGCATGGCACTGGAGTGTGACATCACAGGATCTAACCGATTAGTTCTGTTAGGTTTGCGGTTGGCTTGTTTGGTTGTGTTTTGTTTCCTTTTCAGGCTTGGGAGCTATAAGAAATTACTTGCTCTCCTGCTCTCACTGTCAAATCAGCCTTTCAGTTAGCTGGAATTTAGCTCTGTATGTCTTTCAGTGTTTTTATTTAAGTCAGAGTGTTAAATGTGTCTGTGCAATAAACACTCTGTGCTACTTGTAACATGTTTTGTTTCATATATGCAGGATGCAGCTCAGACACTTTTGTTTTTTTTTTTTGTTTGTTTTTTTCCTTCTGTGGTTCTACAGTGCTGAGCACTGACCTTATGTGGTTGCACAATGACAACTCTTATCCATCACATCCTGACCAAGGGCAGTCTGTGTCTTTTCTGTCTTTTACAAACAGTCACATTTCACAGTTCTGTCTGCATGTGTATGGCTGTAGTGGTGGTGCTTTTAAATGACAAATTTAGGAAGAAACTTTTTTTTTGAGTGTTACACAATTAAAGCTCAGCATAAATTTTTAAATTAAGCTTAGAGGGGCATACAAATTTCTTTCAAAGTTAAATAATTTAATATATATTTTAATATCAATTTTTTATTATATTATAAAGAATAATTAAAAAGTAATTATTTTTAATGTAATATATAAAATTTTAATATAGAGAGAATTTTAATTATTTTATATTATATATTTAATTTACTATATATTTATAATATAATATTAACGTATAATATAACATTATGCAAATATTAAATAAAAAACTGGTGCTATTGTATTGTATTATAATATATTATATTGTATTGTGTTGTATTGTAGTTTATTATATTATATTACATTAGCCAATGCATTTCACTTGTCTTTTACCAGTGATCAGTGAGCTTTCTTCACTAGACTGTTGATCCATCCTTAGTCATGAGCAGTGAGCTGCCATCAGTCAGTCTGATTGGGTCTAAGTGGAGAGAAAGGCCTGGATGTGAGAGTGGGCTGGAGAGATTGATTAGAGGAGACCTCTGGAAAAACATCTGGGGAAGTGAAATTAGCCCTGCTACAAGTGTGCAACGTGAGCTGGGTATAAACATACAGTGTTCACTGGAGAGTCATTAAGGCCTCTATATTCTGAGGTCATGAGTTAAGTGTGTAGTTTTCTCTTTCATGCTCTGTCAAAGCACGACTGACCGAACCAGTGATTCTGGTGCAAACAGAGCTGTTTAAAGGGTTTGCTCATCCAAAAAAATGACAACTATATTCATTTACTCACCTTTATATTGTTGCAGAACCATGTTGTTGTAATTTTACGTCATCTTTAGTTTATTTCGTTTTATTTATTTTAGCACTGTAGCTTTAGCTAAAATGAAATATTTAAGGTTTTTTAAAAAATATTTTATTCCAGTTATTGTTTATGTCAAGTAATGAAAGTGATTTTTATGGTTTAGATTTAGTTAATAGTAAACCTGTGCAGAAGCAAATTATAGTTGAGTGCTGCGCTGGAGGGGGGGAACATGTTCAGAGAAAGTCATATGGTTTTTGAACAACACAAGGGTTTCTTGTTGTTTTTGTGTGAATGATACCTTTTAAGTGCACTTTCTGCTTTCTACATAGTAGTAGTTATTATTAGCCATGTGCAAACATGCTTGAGTGTTTTTTAAATTTTTTTTATTATATACAGCTGTCAGTTATAATACTAGTTATTTTACATTCTTACATTCTTTCCAAACATAGTAATGATCCATTGACTCAAGTGCTGCTTGCTCGTGCCATCAAAACAGAGTTAAAATTTAAGCCTGCAATGCATATCCCTAGGCAGGTGACAGTGTCCCTCCCAGACTTGTTTCTCACGTGTGTTCACCTGTGTCCCTGATCTTCAGCTGATTAGCCTCGGGACTCCACACTGATGTCATGCTCACCCAACCCCCAATGCAACACGATGCTGTCCTCTCAGGCAGGACTTAACGCCTGCATCTTCCAGCCTGTCATTGATGGAGTGTGCACTTGCTCACCTGGGCTATAGCCGGTTGGAGAAAATGGATAGTGTTGGCTGTAAATTTAGCTACACTTTAGGAGCTGAGAGCATATGATAGATGTAGCAATCTTAAGAATAGCGTAGGTGGTAATTGGTGCCACTGAATGACCTGTCTGAACCTTTGTGTCTATAAATTAAAAACAAAGAAAGAGCAATCAAACATGCGCAAGGTAAGGGATGCAAAGTATTGTGTTTGTGGTGTGAAGTAAAAAATGTGTTCCTTAATGTTGCTTATATTGTGAAATGTATTTTATTCCTGTAATGGCAATAGCAGCCATTACTTCAGTCTGAAGTTTCACATGATTTTTCAGAAATTATTCTGTTATTCTGATTTGATGCTGATTTGATGCTTTCTTAATATTATCAATGGTGAAAACAGCTGTGCTGCTTAGTATTTTTGTGGAAACTGTGATGCAGATTTATTTTCAGCATTCACTGATGAATACAAAGTGCAAAAGGACAGCATATGTTTTAAATAAAAACATTATAATTGCCTTTACTGTCACTTTTGATCAGTTTAAAGTGTACTAGCTGAATAAAAGAATTTAAATAAAACAGCAATTTTTGAACGGTAGTGAATAAATTTGAGTGTGATTGTGAAACTTGTTTACAACCTTTTGTTTCCTTCCAGTGTCATTTTTTTTTCTTGTGTCTCCAGTGGTCACTGGTAGGATTGCATTTGGTTTGTTGTTTCACTCTCTCTCTCTCTATGTGTGTGTGTGTGTGAGCTAGTGACAACACTGACGTTTGTTTGCTTTGAGGCTTTTTACTTTTGAGGCCTTGTGGTGTGGTTTTATGAGCGCTGCGCGTTTGATACAAACAGGCCTTCCAGATGTTTCTGGAATTTCGTGACACCACAGAGAGGATGTGACCAGCGCTGAGTTCCTGCCAGATTTCTATGGCAACGTCTGTTTCCCATCCTGACGAAGAACACAGGGAGTATGAATGAATCTGCAGGCGCCTTTAAAGAAATTTATTTGGCTCTCAGTTTGGGTCTATATTTCTTACCTCTTAAATTTGATTGTTCTGTTTTCCTGTCATCATATTTTTTGTGTTGATGACAGCTTCACATTGCTGTTGTCTTTTTGTGGCTTGTTAATGTACTGACAGCAAAATACAGGCCATCAGAATAACTGTTGCAGGTGTCTTGGCTAGGGATGGGAATTTATAGACACCTCATAATTTTTTTCTTGACACCTGCTCTTTCTTATTAATTGTTCTGCTGTGCAAAGTCAAAACATTGTTGCATTTTCTTTTATTATTATGTGTTGCCTTTAAAAATGAAACCGCCTACTCTATTTCCTTTGCATTTAGCTTAATTATGCTTAAATGTGTAGAATACCCATAAATTGAATAAACTTAGCAACATTCACACCTGGATGGCTCTTGTTTGCATTTCACAAGTTGCTAATTTGTCTGCCTCAAATGGATGAGCAATCTAGTTGTACTTCTAACTAAATGAATTCTGAATTTCTGAGTTTCAGAATTGCTGAAGAATTGTAAATAATTTCTGGATTTCTGCTGTTTGGGGATAAGTCAGTTATACAGATTTACTTTGATGACAGACTTTGCTCAGCCATTTCAGAATGACCAAAACAATATTTCAGATGCTGTGCGACGAGATCAGTCCACAGTTTCCTCAAGTTATCCTGTACCATTGTGCAAAGCCACATGACTTTTTTTGATGCGCAAGGTGGAATTTTTTCTGTAAATATGTTTCCATCGTAGTTTATGCACATTTTTCTTATTGGATAAAAAATGTATCCTTCTCAATTGTGTGTATAAGAGTTTTATACGCATTTTCAGAATTTATGGGTATCTTGGTGTTTCCATCCAGCGTTACTTTTTTGCTTTATTCCAAAATGCGCATAAAAATAGGTGGATGGAAACGATCGATTATTCAAGTGTGACTCTCTGTGTGTGCTACAGTGCTACAGTGTGGATGGAGCCACTGCAAACACTTTCTGAATCAATTTTATTGCTTTTGAGTTGACTCTGTGACTTACCTAGTGTTATACATCTGTACATCGGTGTCTTATTCCAAGGTTTAGTAGTCTCTTATGTGGCATGTTAATACAGTTGTGTGCATTTGTTTGTCATTGAAAAGAAGAAAAAACTCCTAATCTCTATGTGTTTCAGCAGGAGCTGCCGGCACCGCCTCCCCTGCTGTTCAGGAAGTTGAGTAACCCCGACCTGTCTCCTGCCGCAGGAAAGACCAAACTGCAGCGGCAGCTCAGTCAAGATGACACCAGAGCCCGACGCAGCAGTATGGCCGGCATCCTCACTGGTGAGAACCCACCTCCCCTGCCCCTTTTGCTTTTAAAAACTTCAGAAATTTGTGTAAAACCTGATGATCACGTTATGCAACATGATTTGAGCACACCATGTGCTTCAATAGGACCAAGAGTATTTGACCTTCTGTGCAATTTTTAAGGTCACAAATTTTGCTTTCATTCAATAAGCGATCCACAAAGACTGCAGAATTTGGTTTACATTATATAAAAGCTGTCAGAGAGAATCTGTGGCTTGGCTTTGATTTGGTTTTGACCACAGAACACAGACACATATACAAAAAGAGAAATGACTATGTCTTAATTCTGTTTCCTCGGTGTGCCGCAGGAAAGCAGCTTCTGCCTCTGTCCAGCAGCATGCACGGTGGAGTGAGTCAGCTCGCCTGGCAGCAGCATTCAGGAGAACCCAATAACTTAGTCCGCATGAGGAGTCAATCCTTTGGCCAGTCTGCCCCCTCTCTCACTGCAGGACTGGTGAGTGCATGTGCACCATACATGCACACGAACCCACTCTATCTGTTTCCATCCAACACGAGCAGATGCAAACACAGGGTCCAAAATAACCCAAAATGCAAATGAAAATCTAACAAATGCAAGTAAAAGTGTCAAGGAACTGCAACATAATACTTGGTATAAATCAAATTGGTGAGAATGATAGTCTGACCATCAGTGTAAAAATCTCCATGTGATGACAAATGTGGTACATGTGGTATTTCTTTTTCAGATTTTCTTCATTGGCCCATGTGTCAAGCAACAAAAGCTAAAACCGTAAAATCATTTTTGTTACTTGAAATAAATGTTAACTGAAATTAAAATAATAAAAAACACTTTACACTAAGGTGTCATTTGTTAACATTAGTTAATGTATTAACTAACATGAACAAACAATGATCAATGCATTTATTACACTATTTATTAAATTTTGTTAATGTTAATGAAAATACAGTTGTTCATTTTTTGTTCATGTTAGTTCACGGTGCATTAACTAATGTTAAGAAACACATAATAATGCATTAGTAATAATTTTTATTAGTAATAGTTTTAATAATGCTGAAATTAACTAAGATTCATAAATGCTGTAGAAGTATTGTTCATTCTTAGTTCATGTTTACTAATGTTGTTAACTAATGAACCTTATTCTAAAGTTTTACCAAAAACTTTATTTTCCTTTAGCATAACTTATAACTAGAATAAACTAAAATAACTAAACTAAAATAAAAATGAATAAAAGCTATATAGACATTTAAAAACACAACAAAAATGCTTTAAATTAAAATGAAAACAGAAAATATAAAAATGAAAATAATTCAGTTATAGGATAGTAATCAATTCTACTAAAATAACAATGGTGGCAAAAGGTTAAAATCAAAGGAGTGAATTTTAAATAACTGCCACTGACACGGCAAGCTGATGAATGAATAGGATACAGTAGCTCACAGATGCAAATTTACTCCTTGTCAAGTACCTCTGAGTCCGAGTCCGAGTCCGATCACTTTGTCGCAGAAATTCTTTATTGATATTTTTTACTTTCGTTGTATATCTGAGTAAATGCAAAGGCAGTTTAGTGTTAGGTGTGGCTGGTCTGTGTGAGTTTAAGGAGGTTCAGAATGAAGAAAGTATGTGTGTCAATTACAGCAATATACCTTTATCTGATGAGGTCTTGTACCTGCTGTATGTGCAAAAGATGTGTTTGCAATCATTTTGTTGTGCAATCTAAAGCCTAGTGCAATAGCTACATCTGCTGTCCAAGCCTAGTACTACACCATTGAAAATGGGGAAACGGCAAAAGGGAAGCCCAATGATTAAGTTTTGGTTATTATGTAATATAAATGAATCAACATATAAGAATATAATAATTTATAATTATAATATACAGTATATAATTGCATAATATTAATAATAAGTGTGTGTATATGTGTAATCCTTTTTTCTTATTGATCTACTTGAACATTTCCCAATTTAAATTTTTTGGATGTAGCCTTTTGTGGCATGCTGGACCTTTTTAATGACTGTATAGTAAGATTACTAGATAGAAATGGACTATTAATACTAAACAGGTTTGAGATTTGTTCTCTAAACAGTAGCAAACAGAGGTAAAGCAGTTGTGAGTCCCTATACTGAGTTTGCTATTTTCAGATCCTTAAGTTCACTACTGTCTGAAAAATTGCAAGTCACAGTGTGTTGGCATGGATTTGCTTTACACTGCTCTTGTTTGCGTGCTGAACGTGAAGAAAGTCTTGTACACAATACAGAGTTCTGTGATGCTTTCGGTTGTTTATAACCATGAGGTGGCAGCATTGCCCACATCCAGCATTGCCCACTGATGTAAAACTAAACGGTACAAACTTTGAATGGATAAAGTGCTACACATGGGCTGTGTGATTATCACAGCCCTTATGTTTATGGATGAATAATGTACTCAGCACTGCAGTGTAGCACACTGTCCTAATAAAGTAGTAATTAATATGCCACTGCTTCAGCAGACCCTATTTAAAAGGCCTTGTCTGTTGAAAGAGAAGCCATGAACACACTAATTGCTGCTTATTAGGCGTTATGTGTCAGCAAACAGTAGCATGCTGATATTAAGATGTAATAGTCCACAGTTATTTAAAGTTGCAACTTGCAAGACTACTCCTTTTATACTGTGTGCCAGTATGCTGGATAATATAAAGTTTGTTTTTGCCATTAAAATGACTGCATCAGCATATCTCAACTGTAATTTAAAGGCCTGTTGATTTGAATTCATCACTGTTTTATATGACACATAGCCTTTGGATGATAAATTCCTATGCGCATCAAGTAAGCGGCATCATAAATATGATATCCATCATGATGCAGCAGTATATCAAGTTTTTAAAAGGAAATTATTCATTTTAATATGTGTGCAATCTATTTGACGAATCATTTTTCAAATAGATTGCAATACTATATTAAAGCAGCTTACAGAAAAAATGCTAGTATATAACCTGCTGAGCTGCTTCTGCTTCTTTTTCTTTATTTACAAAATCATATTTTTTTCTGTCTCACTCTTTCTAGATGCACATACTGGTTATTAGGGAATGTGTTGTAGACATATTATGGTGAATGGAGTTGACAATAGAAGTACAGTTAAAAAAATATTGACATCAGAGACCGTATGAAATCTTGTATCACAGTATCAATATTTTATATTACTGTAACAGTATAGATCAAAAATAGCTATTTTGGCTGGAAAATTTAATGAAAAAATATTTTCTTGTGGTAAATGATCTCATTCTCCAGTGAATTAAATACATTACAGATTTGATTATTTTCTCTTTTTATTTGGAATTTGATGGACAACTAAAAGATTTCATTATCTATAGCGAATGAAAGAGTCTGATTATCAGGTCCTCATCTTGAATTGTTTAGGACAAGTCTTGCCCTAGATTTTCAATTCTGTCCACTGATATCCAACATTTTTAACAGGATATAAGTCTTTACTGGTTGACACAATTGTGGTTAATGCGACTAAGCTTTGCAAGTATGTTATTTTCCTTCTCATTCATAGACCTAATAATGTGGTAAAGGAAATGACCCGGTGTTGGTTTATCCTGTGGGGATGTAGTTCATAATCCTCAGATCCAGGCTGTGAGGGCCGGGGGTGCTGCTTCTGTGCTGCTTTATTGTATGAGATGTTGGAGAGACATAGAAGAGGGAATGGAATGACTTAAAGGGAACCATGCAGGACAGGCAGATGGTGTTTACCTTCCAACTACAAGCATGGAGTGGGGGGTGTGTGTGTTTTGTGCAAGCAAATTTTATTTTATTTTTTTGGGTATGTGATTTTTGTGACGTGAACCATAACTGATTATGCAAAGTGATTCATCTGATTGGTTTTCATAAGATTTATTGTTCTGCCAACAAGTTACCCACAAGGGGCAGACAAGGTGCTGGAAATAGTGTTACTCATTGAGCTAAGGGATTTTAGCAAACACCATAAGTATTTAACTTGTTACCTATGTAAGTGATCAGACTTGCATCTAGGACACAATGAAACAATTAAACAATTAGATTTACGTTGAAGGGAGGACCTGAGCCTTTTGTTACATAGCAACATGCATAATTATGTGCAATATTTATAATTGTGTTAGTTGTCACTTTCTTATATTTTTAATGGATATGATAACAGGAAATTGTCTTTTGGTTATACACAGGTCGCAGTTGCCTGTTCAGATCTTTTAATGGCACACCTTCAGGGAAGAAAAAGGTTATTTTGTTTTCGTCCTTTGGTGCTCAGTCTAAATTGAGATGGCAGTGAGGCTGGAGTAAGTCAACAGTGGCATTAACATACCTTGATATTTGCATAATATTTGCATATAGGCAGGGGGAAAAGGCAAGGTTGTTCTAGTACTGTAGGCGATATTCTTATTCATTCCTGTTTCTTATTTTTTGTGTATATTATTGAAGTTCTAGCCTGATGTTCAAATATTATATTAAGATTTAACAGCTGGTCTGCTATGGAAATCTAAAACTGTACTTTATCAGCTAAAGAAGAACGGATAAAGAAGCAGATTCCTAGTTGAAGTGCCTTTTGTACAGAGGATACCAGACTTAAATTGTGCAGTGGTTGTATATTTTAAATGGTGATTTGTTTTCCCCTCCCAGGGAATCTGGTCTTTAGTGTGGTTAATGGAGCTTTTATAGGCAGTTGGAGACCCGCATAAGTAGCTGCGGCTCTCATGAATACACAGTCAATCTTTTGTCACGTAATCTTTTAATGGGAGAGTGAAATCTGGTTCCATCCTTTAAAAATTTTAGCTCACGCCTATACCTCTTTCTTGATCGATTCATTTTTGAAAAATGTTACCCAGAGGCAATAGGCTTTAACGGACACAAAGAAGACAAAGAAAAACACCAGACCAGTATGTTCCCTCATCTCCCATCATCGAGGTCACAAATAGCCGAAGTGAGTGGCTATGTACAGGATTAAATATTCAAAAGGCAATTATGAATAATTACTTGAAAGAGACCCTCCACTGTGCTGCCAACCAACCCAAGGTGACGACACTCATGGCAGCGGTAGAGGCTGCTGGATCTGTCTTTTTTGTTTCTGTGCTCTTAGCTTTGTTTCTGCAGTATTTACCTGATCTGCTTGTTTTCTTTATCTAGGTATGACAGTTGTTTTTGCTTTTTCCTTTGCACCTTCTGTTTCTGTCTTCAGGCTTTTAATCTGATGTTCCTTGCATTTGGCCCAGATCCTGATCGTGATCTATGACGCAAAATAATAAAACAAAATATTAGCAGTTTACCTGGAGGGAAAAAGCACCTTTTAACATTTTTTTTTTTTTATTTAATATATCTGATCTAAATCTTGCCGATGTTATTTGCAGTGTTTTTAGCATATCTTGCAGACAGAAAGAACACAAAGTTTAATACAAGAGCTAGCATTGACAGTTCAACTGTCATTTAGATAAGCGTCAAGCAATTTGTGCTTGTCTTTTTTTGCTTATTGAAAAACTTTGTATTAGCCTCACTAAACGATAATCAGTCAATCTTTACATAACAGTTGGGCTTACATAAAAAGTTTAACAGTTATTGAGAAAGTACTGCATAATGTAATAGTCACTTTCACAGAGTCATTATTTCCTTATTAAAAGTCTTATCCATCAAAAAAAGAATAGTGCTCCTTTTGAAAAATGTTTAGAATCATGTACATTCATAACACAGGACTAATTATTTACACTAACAATTTATTACAGTTGATGCTGTATCCACACTAGTGGACGACAGATATTTGGCATTACAAAGTGTTATGTAGGACTTTTTTGACAGTGCCTGAGCACAACTGTAAACTATTATCCTGCCACTATATCCTGTTTGCTGCTATGTCATATTCACAGTGTTCTATTTGTAAAATTAGTGTTCCCTTCCCTTTATTTGAGAAAATGATTACCACTGTGCGCAGACCTACCAGATTGTTGACTGCATTGTTGATGACAATGTTTATTTCATTTTTATTATTTATTTTTTAAAAACAATTTATATTTTTTTGAAAATGCCACAGTAGGATTACAGAATCAAGATATTGCTGTTTTAAACATTAAAAAAAAAAAGTTTCCAAATAATTTTCAAATAATTGAATTTAATCAATTTTAGTACATTATGTGTAAAATAAATATGAATTTAATTACATAAATTATCTTTATTTTTTTGTGCATGTGTTCCTATCCAAAAATAATTATCATCTAGGGCTGCACAATTAATCGAATTTCTAATCGCGATTATGATTATGGATGCCACGATTACATAATTGTTCAAAGCCGTGATTACAAAAATAAATAAACAATTAAAAATGCCCACTTGCATTATTCTGTGCGCTTAAGAGGTGTTTGCAGCGCGGGGTTTAACAAACTCAAACACACAGGATAAAAGACATTTTGTCTAACTGATAGTCGTAGTCACTCTGTTGTGCATGATAGATATGTTAAACGCCAAACGTGTCAAAAGCGGAACAAAATAGCAGTACTCGTTTGAACTGCGTGCCACACTGACCTTTTATCCGCTCGCCTCAAAAGAAAACAGCGCAGCGTGAGCTTGGAGCGTATGCGTTTATTACAGTGACCAGTTGCGATCACGCACTAACAACGCTGTGAATTCCAGTAAGAAGCACTCGAGTTCAGCGCAGAGTTCTCCAGTACAACTCACGTCTCTTTAATTTAAACTAGTTTAAAGCCA
>JAUZSZ010000091.1:17738690-17749085 GCA_034780575.1 Labeobarbus marequensis | reverse complement strand
ATAGCTCGAAGCTGTTCAAGAAGATGTCTAAAAGATGTCTCTTTTTGCACTCTTGACATAGCCTAATTTGTAAATAAAGGTTTATCACCCTGCAGTTCAATTTTGATGTGGGCTTAGTTTTAGAGTCTGTTTTTAAAACATTTCCTATGAGGAGGAGAAGCCTAATCCTCATTTGCGTGTGTGTGTGAAGTGCGACGCTGAGGTGAAATAGCGGGGCAATTTGATAATAATAGCCCAATGATAATAGGCTGCCTAATAATGATAATAATAGTAATAGTTTTATACAGTAATAGGAGGCTGAGCCTAATATCATCTTGACTATCGACAAAGACATCTGCTATTGTCAATATCTCTGACTATCGTCGATACAAGATACTATCGTCTAGTGTATTTTGTTTTTTTTATTTCTTTATTTAAAAAGATCATTGAATAAACTGTTCTCTGCCAATCCATCAGTGTCCTACAGGCTGCTATTGACTCACAGTCTAAGCCATTAATAATTATTGCATTTTCTCCTCTACTACAAATTTAATGTGTATGCAGTTTCCTGCCAACGAGGTTTTCGGCCCTCCAGACATTCATTTAGAGCTGTTTGTTCTCCTGCCTCTATCTGGCTAGCACCCCGAGAGACTGAACTGTTTTTTACACACTCTTGTGCTTTTGCTTAACCTGAGAGCTCAGCTGTGGAGTTTATTTGAGGTGAATGCCATATAATTATTTGTAAAAAGAGTAAAACAAGTATCATGGTGTAAATTTAAACTAGAAAAAAATATCAACTTTATATTTGACCATTGTTCCTGGTGAACTACTTCACTGGCTATGTTTTTGTAAAGGAGTTTTGTGTAAATATTTGTATAATTGTATATTAATTAAACTCAAATAATTTTTTCGTATACATTTGTTCTACTTATGTAACTGCATGTTAATCAGGAAAATGTACAGTTGAATGTACAACATGTTTTTTTTATTTCAGCCTGAAATCAACTTCTCGTACATATTTTATATAGAATAAATTATTGAAATGGGATTTTTACAGCTAATTTGATGACCAGTTTCTTGTCATTTGAAATGTCAATGATATCAGTCCTGATTATTTAAAGCACCACTGATGTCTCATGGACTACTTTAATGATGTCCATACTATCTTTCTGGGCCTTGAACGTGTTAGTTCTGTTACTGTCTGTGCAGGGTCAGAAAGCTCTCAGATTTCATCAAAAATATCTTAATTTGTGTTCCTAAGATGAATGAAGGTCTCACGGGTTTGGAATGACATGAGGGTGAGTAATTAATAACAGAATTTTCGTTTTTGTGTGAACTATCCCTCTACTCTTAACACCTATTTGACAGTAGTGCTGGGTAGGATCAGTCACTCAAGGTAGCAAACTCGATTTATCGCTAACAAATGGCAACTGCTATATCATTCCCACTGCCCCATGCATTCAGTAGTCAGCAAGTGAATAAGTTGTCTTTATTTCATGAGCGGTGATAGATGAGCCTTTCTGATGGTGGATGAAGTCTGGTATTGATGGTCTGACTGGATGCTTACCAAATCCAAGAACATCCCTGAAGAAAGTGCTTAGCTTGTGATACGACTCCCAATGCAGGTTTGAGAGCAGTAAAACGATCATGTTTTTCAATAGGTACAAGATAGGAAAAATTATGCAAGTGACTGAAAACTTGCAACATGCACTCCCTGAGTGTATAAACTTTGCAAGATCAGATCAACTCGCTTTGCTTTTAACCTCAGTGTGAACCCAGCAGATGTTACAATAATTGCATGTGGTTGATCGTCCAGAGAAATCAGGTGCACACAGAGGTTCTTCATAATTCTTTTTAATGTGGATGAATATGCAGCTAAATAATGGGGTTATTCATTTGCTTTTCTCAGCAGATATGTTTTTTTTTTTTTTCTGTGTGTTTGTTTCTAAATCAACTTTTCTAGCTCAATGGGTTCTTTTTGAAAAGAGAGAGAGCCCTGCTCCAGGCCTTTATCTTATAAACATAATAATCTCTCCCCTTATGACAATGCTTTGATGAAAACAGAATTGTCATTTGTAAATAGTTGTGGAAAAGTAGGCTAAACCTTCATTACTGTGCATGTACCATGGAGAGATGTTTTTTGTGCTGTTTGACAGTGCTTTTACTGGCAAACACTCCAGAAATGTCTTCAGATTCTTATTAAAAAAAATGTTGAAACAGTTATGTGTGTTGTATGGTCACCAGCCTTTTTTGTCAGCTTTTCAATATTTCTCATCTTGTCTGTTTCACCAATAACATGCCATCTTTGTCAGCGCTTTATTTTTATTTAGTAACCTCTGCCATACTTTTTCCTGCTTGTCTGAGAGAGCGGGCTGACAACTTTTGAATGACTAGACTTTCAGTGTGATGAGATAAAGTAGAAAGAAAAAAATAGTTTATCACTGGAGTTTATCACCAGATCTTGATGTTCTCTCCGCTTCTTTAAAATGCTTGTATCATTGTGGAACTAGAGGAAGCTTGTTTGTTTAATTGTGCACATGAAGGAATGAGGTTATTAAATATGAAGTGTATAATATGAGCTTTCAAACAGCCCAGCATCTAAATATTGCTTCTTCCCTACTACACTATTTGAGAGAAGTATCTTGTGCACTCCAAGCCTGCATTAATTTGATAAAAAATACAGTAAATATAGAAATATTATGAAAACGTATAATAATTTAAAAGAACTGTTTTCTATTTTTATATACTTTAAAATGTAATGTATTCCTGCGATGGCAAAGCTGAATTATTAGCAGCTATTACTCCAGTCTTTAGTGTCATATAATCAGTCTAATATGCTGACTTGGTGCTTTTTTCAGGATTCTTTGATGAAAAGAAGGATAAAAGAAACATATATTTGAAACATAATTTTTTGTAACATTATAAATATTATTATAATATAATATTTATAATATTATAATATTATAAATATTAAAAAAAAATACTGACCTCAAACTTTTGAACTGTCCAAATATGCAGTATTTTTAAAACTTTAACAAAAGTAAATTCCGAGTTTTCTGTGGGCCATAAATCACTGCTGATTGTCATTTTAATTTAGTCGAATTGGTTTATAGGTCATGTTTCTACAAGGGATATTTTGGGTATTTCATTAGTTTCAGGATTTAATGCAGGAATACAGTTTTCAACATATTCCGCCAGTGCTTCATAAACACTCATGTTCAGCACACACTTATGCACGATTCAGAAAACTTAGCTTACCAAGTTAAAAAGATGACTTGTGTGGGAATTTTTTGGCCTGAAGTTTGCTCAGCACTTCATTATTATGTGCCCCTGACGATGCTGTTTCCTGGAAGCAGCCTGTGCCTGCTCTCCACAGATACTTTGAGACATGACCCTTTCATTTGAGCCCTCGATAACACCCTCTACTGCAGTCTGATCAGCTCTATAATCAGAACCTGCCCTCAGTTGCCCCTTGTCACTATGAAACTGCTTGAGTGGCATCAGATGACGTCTGGTTTTGTTTGAACATCTTTGACATTCAGTGGCAATTGAAAGTGTGTGATTCAGTGCACTGGTTGTGTAGATTTAATAGCACCTTTGTGCATTTTACCTACAGCTAAAGTTCTCATTCACCTATTTGCTTTTAAATGAAGCCACAGACCTGTTTGTAATGTTGTATGCCTTTAAATTAATATTTTAAACCTGTCTTAATTTACTGAATGCTAATGAAGAGCCTTCACGTTCATGTCTGTGTTTTCATCATTAATTTATGGTTTCGATCTCAATAGGCACACCCAATTATAACCCTGGTGGCTCTGAAATAAGATTTGATTTTACAGAAATGTTTTCCTGTAGCTAGATGTTGCATCAATTTAATTTTTGCTTTCCTCTTTCCCTCGGGTAGGTCTAAATGTTTTTGTTTGCACTATCTATCACACATTTTTAATGGTGCACTAGATTAATGTCATCCATTTCTGCTGTCAGGTTTGCTTTTAGCCCTCTCTGACTCCCTCATTACGTGCCCAGCGAATGGCACAGGAACATCACTCCATGACTCAATGAGAAATGTAGTTCACAAACACCCTGACTCGTTCACATGTAATTTAAAGTGTGGCAGAAGAAAATGCTATGATTGCTTTGTGTATGTATGTATATTGTGTATGTGTATGCATCTTGATGAGAATGGGCTTTTATGGTAGTGTGCTATTTTGAAAACACCTGTAGTTTCAGATATTGATGCTGATGTTTTGCAGTGTGTCATATACTTGTGCCCTAAGCGTGCAACCTTAAGAATTCATACCATTAGTCAGTCTCATGACACCTTCAGATCAATAATAGTGAACGTGCTGTCTGTTTTTCTAGAATCATGCATAGCTCAATAAGATTTTCTGCTGTGTCCCTCAGGACCAAAGCGCAGAATGTGATTTCTGGGGTCCATGTCTCGTTTGAAACAGGAGCAGTGTCTGTGGAGTGTGTGCTAGGTCAGGACTATCTTATTACATGAACAGTCTGAGTATTTGTCATGCGTCAGCTTTTCATTGCATGAAGGGCCTCCCAGGTGCAGGTCATCGAGTATAACTACGCCAGACTCACATTGGTAATGTAATACAGTTATTTGAAGGCTTACAGAATGTTGCAATAAAGCGGGTTCATTAGTAATGTGTATTTACAGCATACAATTCATTTAATTCCTCCTTCCCGACTCTAACAAGGCAATATGACTCTTCTGCCTCAGTGTTGAACTAAGCGAAATGTGGTTTAAGTCCTAGATTTTACCCTAATTGTGGGACACACTCAAATTACAAGCAGTCATTCTCATGTGACCTCCGTCCATCCTCTCATTTATCACACTGAAAAAAGATTTAGTGTAGAAACTATTGTCAGTTGCAATGACAAGGCAAGTAACACATTAAATTTACCATGACATTTTGGAGTAGAAAAGCTGAATTTGTATTTTCTTGTAAAATGTACTCCAATAATTTGTTTTATTTACAACCTCAAAAATCATTATTTTACATTGTGGAGTCCATTGCTTTGCTGCTGTAAATTCAATTTATGCAAAACATTTCTAAATATTTGGAAGCAATTTGTGAATAAAGCACAATTTCAGTTCCACTTGTTCAAGAGAACAAAAACATCACTTCTCAGGGAAATTGGTTGGAAAAGGGTTTCTTTTTTTCTGTGAGCAAGTTATTTAGCTGAAATATTATTGTTTTTCATCGTAGTTTAGGAATTTATTTGGGAAATGAATTTACATTGCAGTCTTCATACTGAATAGATTTCTTTAAAAATACATTTGAATCAAAGACTAAAAAGAGAGTAGTTTAAATATAAATGAAAAAAATAATGGTGTTTTCATCCAACATATTTTAAGCATTATTCCAAAACTGGCATACAAATTCCTGGATGGAAACCCAGCAATTTTTAAGCAGTCTTTGTATATAGAGCGTATGAATAACAGTTAAATGGCTTGTAAAGGATCTCCATAAAATGTTTACAGTATGGATTGACTTACACTACCCAGTACGGCATCATTTCTATTAATGTTGATTTAGATACATAAATCAGTTTGTACTATGCTAACACTGGCTAAAAATACTTGACCCAATGTTTTACACTATCCGGCAAATATTCCTGGAGATGTTTATGAGGAATGCAGGCTGCCTCCGATAGCAGATGCCTCATTCTCACACCTTTGACAAACTGGCAAAATTTCAGTTACTGAGTAACTGCACATTAGATAGTGCCCCTTTTTCAGAGAACAGTTGTCATTGAGAAGACTTGTAACCATGGGCTATGTTACCTCTCTGGTCCTTGACTTCACCACTGACCCTTGAACTTAATGTGATAAATCAGACTCTGTATGTAAGAGTGCATGTAAATGGTGCAGTGAGCTCACATTGGCTGCTTTATTTTGCTTGTTTAGCTGGACAGTTTATTCAGAGTAATTCTGCTTACAGATTTTCAGCGTTTATAATTGAGGAATTTCTGCATAGACCACTGAACAGTTAATGAACAGTCAGTCACTGATTTATTTTGTGAATCACTGAATCACCATTCTTTCTTTCTCCTCTCATATCATAGACATTGATTATTATATTAGACTTAGTGTAATTTTCAGTGGATGATTTTGAATAATTGTATTTGGGTTCTTGCTTGGTCCAGAATATGTTTACCTCCTTGTATATCAACATAAGCGCTATGAAAACATACTGTGAAAAAAATGTTAATCACATAACATTTTGCATGTGTTTCATCATATTTGCATGGAAATTTGATTGTGGAATCACAAGGACAGGCAAAATTTGGGGTTGAAAAAGAACAAAATGTAATGTTTGTGATCAATTATAAATAAGTAAATATATCAGAAATTTAGTGGTCTTTCTGTGGAAAATATCTCCAGAGATTGTTGCTGTCCTCAATGTCTTTTAATAGTTTTATAGATATTTTAAGAAAATTCCTCATGCAATTTATGTATAGGCGAGAGAGCATGATTAAGTGCATTCATTTTCTCATTCATTTTTTTGTTTAGAATTAATCATACTAAATTGACAGTCCTAGTAATTACAAATTACAAAGCTAGTAACTGCATGTTTTGTTTTGTTTTTTGTTTTGTTTTGTTTTAACAGAACTATGCATGAATGAAGGGTTTAGTTTATTCATTGTGTTTTCAGGGTCCATTCCACTAAACTCTGTCCCTACACGCTTAAAGTTACTATGGTTTTGCATGTGATCTTACTACAAAGGCATGTGCACACACAAATCCAAACACATAATTTGCTTTTCCTCTGGTACTCACCTGATCATATAATGACTCTCTGTCCACTCTTCATTGTGTGTGTGGGAGGAAAGAGCTTCTCTCTCCACATCTCTCTCTCTCTCTCTCTCTCTCTCTCTCTCTCTCTTTCCACTACATGCATTTTCTTTTATGGTCATGTTTGTTATCTTTCCTGTTCGGCTTCTTCTATGAGGCAGAGAGCGAGAGAAGAGGTGGTGATTAATACACATACAGTATGTATGCCAGTGGCAATGGCAATGTTCTGCCTATGGACGATAATCCCTCTTGCTTTTGTTCTTGCAGTCCCTTGAGATGAACAAAGCCGCTGCTAATGCTTCACTGTACTGAAGGAAAGCCCTGCGCAATCTCATTAGACTGTCATTACTGAATATACTGATATTAGACTCACTTATTTTCCTTATACAAAACACAGACTTCTTATTTGGACTGGAAGGAGAGGCATAAAGAATAGGACATTTTGTGCTTGTTACAGCAGTATGGTTGAATAGTAAGAAGAGAAAATGTGTATTTTTCTGTGCATGTGTAGTTTTTATGTTTTGGGGTAAAGCAAAGCATTGTGAGCAGAATGGCACAGAAGGGAGTGAAGGGGTGGGGCCTTTTTGCTCCCCCATTCATATTATGCAAATAGCCCTGAGTCGCTGCGCGTCTGATTGGCTGGCTGGATGTGTTGCTGGCTGGTAGGACAGATAAAGCAGCATTCAGCAGTGAGGCGCTGAGAAGAGGAGGAGGAGAGCTTAGGAACAAGAGAGCGAGAAACGGAAAATACAGAAGGCTTCTATGTACAGCACAAGCAGAGAAAAGAAATACAGCTATTTTATTCCTTTAACCACCTGATAGAAGGCTGAACAAGCGGAAGATTAAAATGACAAGATTGAATATGGCTGAATTGTGACTCTGCTGTTGCAGCCCCTCCGGCAGGCAGCCCATTCACAAACAGCGGACCGCTTCAAGCGCTTTGAGAGGGGAGAAGATGAGGAGATTGGGAGTGACACTCTTCCTGCATGGAATTTTCATCTTGTCCCCCAATCTCAACTGTTTTCAGGAGACCAATCTTGGCGGTAGTCCATCAAGCTGAGCTGAGGAAGCTTGAATAAAGCAGGGGAGATATGCGAAGAAAAAGCAGACAAGCAATCAGCATGAGTGCAGTGTCTGTTTGCACCTGCCACTGAAAAGACAGCTTTGCCAGCACGGCTTTTGTCGTTCGCCTGCTTTCCTGGCGAATGAGAGACGGAGGCCTCTCGGCCGAGGGGAATGGAATCCAGCCATGCGGCTCTGACTGGAGTTGTTGTTTGCCTTGTGCTGTCAGTGGGCAGCCAGTGCCTGAGTTCTCCTGCTGCTGCTACTGACTGTTTCTAGATTATCTTAAGAGTGTAGGCTGAAAATATTCTCTGCTTGCTTCCGCTCTTCCACTTTTAGCCATTATCGGGCTGAAGCAAGTGATAAACAACTCACTTGATCACTTGAATTGTCCTACTAGGTAAATGGATGCACTGGATGGTTAAACTTTTCTTGGTCGGTTTAATGCAGTCCATTCTGCATCTCTGGAGGACTGCGCTGGCCTGAATATTTTTCTATTTTCATCCCCTGAGGTGCCATTTTTATCATTAACTGTCCACCGTTTATGCAGAGGCTGTACTTTCCATAGAAATGAAGATATCTGGGAATCTCTGGAGACTGAGTGTGTCGGAGTGAGGTAAAGGAGAGGCACAGGAAAAGAACTTGGTTGTGATTTCTTAAGCCTGGGGTGAAAAGATGTTTTGATGATAGTGGAGGTCGCCTGTGCTGAATGGATGAATGAAAGAAGAGTTTCAGGGAGAGGCATATTTTCCAACCAATCCTCATTTCACGGAAGTGAAGATACTGAGCGGTACAGAGGGCACTGTTTTGAAAGCTCTCCTTTCTCTGAACTGCCTGAAGCAAACAGTGAACGGGGAACAAGAATGTGAGTCAGGTGCTGAAATGCTCTCCTGCTGTCAATTGACTTACTCAGTGTCCTCATGTTGAACTGTATTCTTTAAAGTTTTCAGTTTTTGGAATACCTGTTAAAAATCTATACTAGGACATTGTTGTTTTCATGAGTGCTTGTCACTTTTAGGTGAGAAAAGTTACAAACAAGACTGTTGTAGCATGCAGGAAAAATTGTTCAGTAGTCATTTGCTAATCTTATAGGATGATCGCATCTGTTTTTTGCTGTGGATGAGCATGACATCAGCAAAGAGCGAATTCCCAGTACTGATACCCAAAGCTGGGTCTCTGACAAATCATTTGTGCCTCATGGAATTCTGATAAATCTTGGGTAGAAGACTTTATCCTTGATTTAGGAAAGTAGGACAACTTCACTAAAGTCGGGATCAGATACAAGACAATAAAATGGATGACTCCAGTATATTAAGGAGGAGAGGCCTTCAGGTAAGGATGATACATCTAACATTATCAAAAAAAAAAGTTGTTAAAAGGTTTTGCTTCAGTTTACTCCAGTCCGACTAGTCACATTTCATCCTTTCAATGTGCTTCCTTTCTCAGTCTTCACTATAGCTGTGATGTGTCAGCACATTCACAAATTTTAAGCACCGCAGAAAGCAAGAAAACTCTGCCTTGGGATCAAATTATCCAGTTTTGTCAAGCAGTGTGAACCTTTCTAATGTGTCTCGGTGATAACAGATTGCCGTGCTCGGGGGGGGGATTTCAAACTAATTCAGGGCTAAATTCAGCATTTTTCTTTCTCGTATCTGCTTGTCTGTCTCTCATTCTTTAAATGATTTGCGTACTAGATTTGTTATTTGAATTACAGGAATTGTGTCAATAGTCATCATCATGATGACTCAGTGTTTTAAATGGGTACAAACTTTTTGTTTGGACAGCTGAACAAAGATTGAATCAGACTGAGTTAGAATGTGAACAGATAAAGTGTTTTAGACTGCAATTAATACTAGAAATGAGGAGCAGGAACTATAACTACTGTAGTAAACCTTGAATCCCCCTCATCATGGGGCCAAACTCAGTCCTTTGTTGGGGCAGTTATTATGCACAGTACATAACTCCCCCCACCCTGTGTGGCTTTGACTTGCCTGACACAACACAAACATGCTTGTGTATTTATATATAGACACAAATTAACACTTAATCACCTGACACAGATGTTAAACTAGGGAGTGTAATCGCACACGTCAACAAATATATTCTTGGCTTTTTGCACGCCCACCTCTTTTCCACGCTTCAGTCTTGTTTTTTCTGTAATATTGTAACAGTCCAAGAGTGTGTTGTGTAACTGCATTCACTGTCAATTCATTAGTTAACTCGAATAGATGACGACTGCTCTGTTAAATTTGAGAACATCGCCCCTTGATGTCAAGTACACTGTCAAAAGATACATAAGGTTTTTTTTCACATATCATGTCCATATATTCAGTATCACTCTAATTGAACTACAGCGTTATCTACGCAGTGCAGAGTTCAGAAGCTATTTGATTGTGTAATTTAGCTCCTTGTCTGCAGGGTTTTTAGTGGGGAAGATAAGATGTTGGTAAACAATATGAAAAGAAAATTGACAATGTCCTGCTGTAATTCAGATAGTATTTAAAAGGCTCATGTGAAATGGAGCGGTGCAGGATTGCACT
>JAUZSZ010000091.1:17605412-17620592 GCA_034780575.1 Labeobarbus marequensis | reverse complement strand
TTGTTTAATTTATTAAAGTTAATTTTGTTTTGTACTCCTCGTCCTCCTGCCCTTCTTTGAACAGCACAACCGTTACATGACTAAACTAGAAAATATTACAAGATAAGTGCAAGTTTTTGAGCTGAATATAGCTGTATGGCAGTATGTTGTATAATTGATTTATCTTATAATAAGGTAACTGGAATTGTTACTGTTTCACCAAACATAACCAACCTTTTTAAATCGCTATGAAACTGAATTGGTGAAAGATCTATCTTCCACATTACGACATACATCTGAATGTAGCGGATTATTGAAAAAGAAAATAAAAAGTTGTCCGGAGACTTGGTTCAGTCCATCAGGTGTTAATTGGATTTTGAGGTGTGGATGTTGCACTCAAAAATCAAGTTATGGCATTTTGATATAAAAATTACAACATCAAAAAAATCATGCATGAATGATTGTTTAATCTAAGATGGATTTTGCCTTACTCTTACCATGATGCAGTTGACTTGTTCTTATGGCTTAGCTTAAGAAAGTCTGCATTATGCCTGATAGTTGTGATACATGATTGTGGACTTCTTAATTTTAGGCTCTCAGATCCTATAGTCACTTATGATCCTTATCTTTTCTTTTTTTAAACGTAGGCCTACATTGTTCCCACAGTTTATAAATGTTCAGTGTGTTCTTAGGTTAGTGGCAGTATTAGCAACAATAGAGGCCAGTGGCATTGTTCCTTATAAGCCCATTATATATAAATATTTACTATAGCTTTCAGTGGCTCTTAATTGTTGTTGTACTACATCTATTTCTGTTGCCATACAGTGTCCTGCATTTGCAATAGATGCATATGCAGTCTCTCTTTTTATATACATAATATTGTCTGCATAGTTTTCAAAAGGCAAGAGAATATATCTCATAACGCTTTTTCAATCACCTGTTTCTAGAAAAAAGTAGCTGTTTTGGAGGGCTCTTTGAGTTCTACAGTGACTGCCAGGCAGTGGCAACACTTTATCCCAAATAATAATTTAAGAACTAGTTATTCATTTGGCTCCACATGACAGTAATAAACATATTTGGGGAAAAAAGTCATGCTTTTGTTCTTTTTTTATATATAAAAATAAATGAAAACGCTATGCTTATATAGTATAGGGGCTTAGGTTCAATTTGTAATCAAACTGATAGCATTAGATGTTGCAAACTAGATAATCATAAACTGACAGTATATTCTAATGCCTTGGTCTCTGGAAAGTGATTTTGTTATTGCTGTTCGTGTTCTGCGTGGTTGGATGATTGGTCCGGTGGCTACATCTTCCACTGGTAAGGAATGTTCCTTGACTTTGCTGCTGGGAGCATGACCTTGTTTTGAGGTTGAGAGCGGAAATATGGTTTTGTCTGTTATTGTTTTTACATCACAAGCTGGAGACTCAGAACAAGGTGTGTCTGTTGAGAGCATACTTTTAGTAAAAGCATACCCTTTCTGATGTGGAAGAGATTGTAATATGACACTTTTCCATTCCACTGTTGTGATTGGCTGTTGACATCAGAAAGGGTCACAAAGGGATGGCTTACCCTTTTTTCTCCATATGGTACTTATTTGCATAGTCTAAAGTGCACCCTTAGAACAGTGCCTTTTACCTATGTTTTCTTTCCAAAACACTTTTAAAACAGTCTAGGCATTATGTGGAATGCGTAAGTCCAAACATGAGATGATGGTTGAATGGTCACCCAAGCATTTGTGTATATTTTCATAACGAATCTTCCGTGAATCGTTGTGAGAAGTCAGTAAGCATATACTGCTATCTGAATGAGCTTGTAATGGTTGTGCTGCAGTTTTATCTACAGTTTGTGGAATAAAAGTATGTATGTGAAGAGTTATCTTGTATTGTGGCCTTTGTTTCAGCCAGTGGGCCAGGTAAGGTCTATTCATGCCAAATGCAAATTTTCAGGGCAAGGACATTTAAAAATAGAAATATTCACATGGGGTTTACATGAGGGTTTACATGAGCATTTACATGGCAACAGTCCAGTGTTTTTTTTTTTCTTTTCTTTTCCGTATAAGGCTGAGCAGTCTGATTTCTTTTTTTTTCTTTTCTCTCTCTCTCCTTGGACTGTGAAGTAAACTGACACACCGGTGAGATTTGGTGGGCCAATGAGAGGTTACTTTTACACAGTCCACTGCATTAGTGGCACTAAAGCCATTTTGCTAATATGTAACTGCTATATCTTGTACTTTATTTTTAAATTTGACATTAAATTAGTTTGATCACGTTTAAGGCCAAAAAAAAAAAATTTATGTTTAGTACATATTTAATGTAAGGCCGAAAATATCTTTCATGTATATCAAAATTCTTAATTATCATTTTAAATAAATATACATCCACTTTTAAGATTAAGATAGGGGAGGGCGGCAGCCTGGGGTTTTCACCCCAGTCTGTAAAATTTTATGGGGTGGGTTTTCTTTGTTGATGGGTTTTTCAAGGCAGACTTGAGTTAATTCATTTACAGTGGTGTAACTTTCTCTCATTTGTTCAGTTCACTTATTTGATAGTAATGACCGAAATTAATATACTAAGTTGTAATGTCAATGGTTTAAATGGCCCCCATAAACGTACGAGTTTTTTTAGAATTATTGTGGCGAAAGAGGGTTGACATTGCTTTGGTCCAGGAGGCCCATTTGTGGAAGGATGGTGTTCATGGATGGAATATTAAATATTGCGAGGTGGTCTCTTTTGCTGCGACTGATAGTGAAACTAGGGGTATTTTGATAACTGTTTGAAGAGATTTGAATGTTTTCATTTTGGACAGAAATTGTGATAATGCTGACAGAATTGCCTGTACATCCCTTGTGAAAAGTAATTCTCCCCACTGATAATTCTGTTGTTTCTGCTTCAGTTGTTTGCTCTTTTCTCCTCGAACAATCATGCAGACCATTGTCCATAACAACTATCCGGTCTAAGGATATCATTGGTGACTTACAAACTTTGATTTCTGATCGGATTTGGGAGACAATCACATCATCACAAGAGCCCAGATCATCGGATGATCCATTTGAAATTGCTGCATGGACTTTGTCTGTCCCCTTTGGGGCGCTTCTATGTGCATGTATCGCCTTTCCCAAATTGCAGGTTATGTCCACGGGGTGCACTTGGTGGAAGGTTTTTTTTAATTTTTTTTTTAGTCGTTTTGTTTCTTCTTTTTGATGTGTAGTTTTTGTATCACTGTATGTTATTTTTTATTTTTTTCGTGTGTTTGAGCTTGCCTTTAAATAAAATAAAAAATAATCGTTCACAAAAAAGAATATGAAAAGTGGCACAGACTTGTCTTAGATTAATTTTCTGATGATTTCCACAGACGGTTGTCCTTTTTCAATGCAGTCCTGTTCTCTGAAGTATCTGTGGTATGCTAGAGCTCGGGGCTCTACTGTATGTTACTTTTGGACGGCCTCTGCTGTGTGTGCACATATGCTGCCAGTAAATGATCTCCGAGAGGATGTTTATGGAATCTGAGAATACACAATCGGCACTGGAAGAGTTGAGCGAGACATGAGAAAGAGGAGAGAGTTGGAAGGCAGCATTTTGTTGCTCTTTTTATTTCATTACAAATGAATATTTGAATGAATATTTGCAAGCTCTCTTTAGAGCTCAGTGTCTTTTAAAAATTCATACACAGAACTCAGTAAAAATAGATTTGCTTTCTATTCTTTATTAGTGCTAAACAATAATGTATGCATAAAAACTACAAAGAAGCATTAAAATGCAACAATAGTAACATTTATAGTATTTAAATTGAAACTTTATTCATCAACAACATTAAATATACCCAAAATGTATAAATATTTTATGTGTTTGAGACAAAGATATGGTCAGTCTCCTTAACTTTTAGTAATTGCGTTTTTTTGTTTGTTTGTTTATAAAATCGTAATGACTCTACTCATCATTCCATGTCTCAAGGCATCTGTTGGTTTGCAGAGTGTCTTAATTAACCATAGGAAAAGATCTAACAGTATGTGTAATTAAGATGAGTGCTTGTATAGTTAAAAGGATATGTCATTGTTTCCATGTCCCTGGAGGATTTTGACATTTTCTCCTCTGAGGTTCCTACTCTTCCCAGGAGAGCAATCCAGAACCCTGAGACCTGTCACAATGCAGCCAGGAATGACTTACTTTACTGCCATCAGTGCCACTGTGCTGACCTTCAAAACCTGCACCGCAGCAGGGTATCTGCAGACTGGTAAAGGGGGATAAATCTCATTTAACAAAACAACCGCTCTCTCTGTTGGTTAGAGTCAGGGGAGGATGGTGAAAGTTTAAATTGCCTGAGCTGTATACATTTGTGGTGCTTGTACATGCAATAGCTGACCCCATGACGCTAGGGGTTTGTTTGTGGTTGCTTGGACATTGTTATGCAGTTGCTGGGATGTTCTGAGTGGTTGATAGGTTAAAAGAGCCCAGCTCAAGTCACTGATATTCTGGTTCTTTTAAAGTCCCTTTTTTTACCTGTTTATTAGGTAAATAAAGACCGAATACATTAGAAAGGCATAAGACACATGGTGTATATGAGACTGAGATAAGGTAACACTGATGTTAATTATCTAATTTTCACTTTTCACAAACACACACACATATACATGCTTACTCAGTGGCCTCAGTGGCCTTGATTCTGAGATGCCTTTGAGAGACTATATTAGCTAAAACAGAGTTTGAATTGATTAGTGCGCTATGATTTGATTATCAAATCCATCTGTGATTTATGAACAGTCTGTGTTTAAGATTACCCTTAATGTCCCCCTGCAGCTCACTAACATCCATCTCCATTGATTCTTTGTCGTGTTAGACATAATGCCTGTGTTTTTGTATCGAATAGAACTAATCAAATGATTCATGCAAATGTCAAAATGCCAAAACTCTTACAATGTGAACACAAAGGTATATTTATAGTTACACTAAGGTAGATATTAACAGAGGACTAGACCGTTTTTTGATTTTCCTTGTGCCCTAATACTGAGCCAGTGAAATATGTTAGAATTTAGTCTAAGTACTATGTATATACAGTGGGATCCAAAACTCTGAATCCATTAAAAAATGACATTCAAAATCAAAATTTATTTAAATATGGAATTGAAGTTTTATGATTTTCAAAAACAAAACAAACAAACAAAAAAATTATTCTACACAATTTTGGGGTTACTAATCAAATAAGTTAAATATCAGCATGTATGTATTTTTTCATCAGATGCGTAACACCAATTACTAGGATGTTTTGAAATGAATAAAATTAATTAAAAAATTTTTTTTGACTCAAATTTGGGGCCCACGTTATATTAAGTGTCTTTTATTGAGTGTAATAATTTGAAAAAATGCACTTATTGTGTAATTACATGTTTTTATTTTGTTCATGTATTTAAAAAATGCCTGCATGTAATTACATCTATAAATAATTTCTATTACTATTGACCCTTCCTCTATTGGTTAACCCACCATTAAACCTATCCATACCACCAAACCTGTCCCTAACCTTACCCCAATTCCACCTCAATAGCAGAAAAGGTGTTTTGCAATGCAACAAATACAATAATACATTTTACCATCTAATATACCACATATTAAAGACATTTTTAAATGATTAAATAGCAATAGAAGCATGATCACTAGGTCTCAAACCTTTGGACCAAATTGTATATTTTTAAAATGGAAAACATTTTTGCATTTTTCCTCCTCGTTCTGCTCTAATATTGGTGATTTGTGTAAAAATCAATGCATAAAGTTGTCTATATAAAAGTTTCTTCTTAGTTAAACAGCAGGTTTTCTAATCTGTTCTCCTTCTCAAGAAGTCTTCACATTTCAACAAAAAAATTTTCCACCTCCTTCTCTCTGCCCACTCATGAAGTTATGAAGTTGAGAAGAAGCTGGGATATAAAATACACTGGAAGTTTCAACCCCCTTCAGTTTCAAATGATGCAAGTGAGTGTGGTGACCGCAGTTTGACTCTTGAGTTGTCTGCCTGTGCGTGACATTGATTTGAGAAGTAGAGAGAGGAAAATGTGACAGGGCAAGAAAAGCAGTTGGAGTTGGACAGGGTGAGTGAGAACGAGAGAGACAGAGAACGAAGGGTTATCTGATCCCTCCGCGGAATTGTTAACGAGCTTGCGACAAACTGCTTTAGTCTCTTAGGGGATAATTAAAATCATGAAATAAGATAGAAGCCGTTGCCATGACGAAGACCGTACACGCCAGACGAACGCGTTTGCAGATAAAAGACAAGGATCTGTGTGAAACTTTGGTTTTGGGGAGATGACCCAGAAAGGGTTGACTTGATAGACGTGACATGCACTTCCCATCCGACTTCACTAACATGTTTCATAATAGGGGCATCTGTCTGCTGCTTTAATTAGAATAGACAATCCCTATAAAACACAGAGTTAAGTGAGCATTATTTAAGCGTACAATGCTTCTCTTGCTGTCTAATGATTGAGATATAATGATCAGGGTTATTCAGCGGTCCGACCAGTCATCTACGCAAGCTTCTGTGAGCTCTTATCATATGACAGATGAACTCTTAGCCCTGCGAGATATCATTTTAATAACCGTCTTATTTCATCTAATGCCCTGAAGACAAAATCTGGGTGTGCTGCAGATGCAGCGCATTGGCTGGAAATGATAAGACAACAGACCTCTGACTGTCTGGGAGGGGTCAAAATTTTGGGTCATACATAGACCTCGCAAAGGCTTGCAATGAGTGCATTTGCTTAAACTAGTTTCCACAGAGTGCTAACATCGACAGTTTATAGTTTACTCGCATGCAGATAACCGCAACCTTGCTTTACAACTTAGTCTTATTGCTGCGGTATGTATTGCTTTTCTGTCAACACCCCAAACTAATTATTCAGTAGTAATTACAAATGCAGTAACTCTGGATTTAAATGGAAACACATAAGGCTCTTTAAAAGCTGCGGGAAATGTAACTGAAGATATTGAGGGGAAGGAGCTACAGCACGAGAGAGAAAACGACATCTAGCCAATCCCTCTTTTCGTTTGCTTTCTCACTTTGACCTCAGCTCTCTTTAGAGATAAGGAACCAGCCTGTTCCCTTATTTCTCTAGTGTTTCCCATGTGAGTTGAGATAACGCTGGAACAGTGCCACCTCTAAGCCCCATGGCTCCAGCAGTTTGGCTACATGTGCATCTGATGGAGGAATAATTACCTTTTACTTAATTCTTCTTTATCAATTTCTTTGGCCTCTTGCGTGCTCTCCTGAAGATTCCTAATTTGTGGTTAACCCAAAAGTGGAAGGTGGGGTATGAATCACTACAACAAGAGATATGGCCTCCTCTGAAGTGCGGCCAACTCTGAGCCAAGCCACCTTATTTCATGGCTGAAGTAATGGGCTTTTAAATCCATTATATTCAGCTCTGTGTACAGCTATTTCTATCCCAAACTGGTTAAAAATGGGTCACTGAAGCGGTATTGTTAGTATTGTAAGTTAAGGGAAAGTATTTCTCTAAAATTTGAGGTTGAGACCGCACCATATGGTCCCGTGTCACATTTCCGGGTGAACTTCTATCGAGATACATGGGAGAGAGAGAGACCATGTAATGTAATTTTTGCATTCTCATGTGCTCCAAGAGCAAAAAATAAACAAACAAACAAAAAAACCCACTATTGTGTTTTCATGACTTTATGAAAGAGGCAGAAATTACAGAGAGATGGATTGAGCCGATTAGAGAGAAATATCAAATTTAAATTAATTTCCTGTATTCAAAAACACCATCAGAGCTTTTTATTATTTATTACTTTATAAAACACAAAATTTTAAAATATTAGTTTTAAAAGTAAAAAATTTAAATGTATTTTTTTAATATATTTAAAAAATATTTTTATATTTTTTAAAATAATAAAATTTTAAATAATAAAATTTATTAAAATAATAATACAATTTTATTTTTAAAAATATTAAAAATAATAATTTTTTAAAATATATTTTAACATGCAGTCAGTGACCTCACAAAATAATGTCCATCCTTCAACAATTTATAAAGCGCCAATTAAAGGTGACAACGTGTCAAAACAGCAGATTTTGAGTCTGTCCTTTGAATGGAATTTTTATGAACAGTGAGTCATGCAATGAATTGGAAAGCTGGTAATGAGGTTTTTTTTTTTTTATGTGGTGTGATTTATGAGAGGTAGTTTGTGAAATGCATGGATATGATCAACCAAAGAGGCATAATTGAGAACAAATTGTCTTATAATGTGACACAATGAATGCGCAATCTGGCCATAATAGTGCGCATGGGTGTGTTGTGTGTGTATGTATGGAGCTAAATTCCCAATTACTGTAGAGGTCTTTGGGATTTTCACCCGAGGTGAAAGAATCAAAACAATAAAAATCAACAACTGATTTGTTTTCTGAATGTCCTTAAAATGCTACTGCTAAATCAAAGTCTAACAGTTTTTCTCAGTATTAACAATCAGTCTCTTTTCTGGTTATTACATTATTTTTTAAATGTGTTATGAAATGTATTTTTTTTAAAGATAACTTAAAAACCTTTAAAGACAGATACGGCGAGTTCTAAGGTTATTAACTGATGTGAATGGATGATGCTATATGTTAATCATGTTGCTGTACAGAAAATTCTAGCAATCAGAGAAAGATTTGTGTATATGGTCATTTTGCAATAAACTTACAATATATAATTTCTTCAACTTTAAATGAATATTTTTATATTTCTCCAACTTTATGTAATTTGCATTGCTTCATGGGATTGTAGTTCTTTCCATCACTGTAGTGTTAAGTACACAGTCTTGTACCTTTTCAAGTTCTTTTGTCACCTAATTTTTTAAAATCCCTATGGAAAAAACACTTTCAGAATAAGGGTAACTTTAAAAACAAAAAACAAAAAAAAGGGCGGGCACCAGTGCACTCTATTAAAACCCATACTCCACAAAGTAAAGCAAACCACTGAAAACTTAATTGTCTAGGTGAGGCTCGAGTTGAGTCACGGGCATCTCGTCTTACTCCCTCGCCTCTCTAACTCGTTCAGTTTTCCGTTGGGCCTGACCACATTTGGGTCAGATTGACACCGCACTACTGCCAGGTGTTGCCCGTCTGAGTTCCTCTCTACACCCTCCCCGTCTCTCAGAGCAGAGCCAGAGAGACATACTGGCCTCATTCATCTCTGTGTGGCAGGAAGTTGTCCGATCCCTTGCCAGTACTTTTCAAAAGACTGAACTCTGGTTGACTGTGGCCCAGACGGCTAGCTGTCAGGCCTTGAGTGGGGGCTTGGGCTCCAAGTGTGCATTTTAAGCATGAACCCCACCATACGAGGCCTGGCAGGGTGCTGAAACTTCTGAGAGCAGTAGGACATGATGCAACAGCACAAGAGCTGCTCTGGATCCAGGTAGAAAGCACAGAGGGGTTACTTATAGAGCTTCATTTATTTCTAAACTCTTTCAGAAAGGGCAAAAAGGTGAGCGGGATGAAGGCAGATCGACAAGAGTAAGTGAAGCTCGCTATGGCTTGTTGCCAGTGTCAGCTATTCTTCCTCATAAAAGCCTCATGAATTTTTTACAATTCTCGTGGTTGAGCTGACCCAGAGTCAGTTAGCTATGCTAATGAAGAGGACCCCGTGTAGAGAGGCCTTCCACACTCATTCCAACAGGGGGCATTGCCAAACTAATTGCCCTTCTGTAGAGGAGGTCTGGATGTCCTCTGCATGAACTCTGATCAAAAGCCTCATTTGGAAAGAATATTAATGAGTAAAGTTACTTAATTTCTAATTCATTGAACTGGCAACCTCCTTTTTCTAATAATATTGCTTCGAATTATAGAAAATAGGTCACTGCACATGCAGCCAAACAAGTACATCTCTGAATCTACACCATATTGTGACATTTTGACCCATTTTTCTTCTTAGTCAATAAAAGGCCCTTTCAAGGTCAGTCTCTACTAGAAAGGTGAAAAGAGCACCATAAAGTTTTCTGAATTTCACCAGCCAAATCTACTATTCCCTTTGACGCTATGAAACATAACAACTGTTTCTTGGGTCTTATTAGTGCTCTGTTTTTTGAAGTTGACTTGAGAGTGCAGGAGAGAAAGAAATTGGAATCAAGAGAAGTTGAAGTAGCAAGCATTAAAGTTCTGAAACCTTTTTTTTTTTTTTAACTCCATAACCATTGGAGAAACATACTTGATCAACATCTGATATTTGGACTATTGTATGCCCAAGTAAGTGGATTAAAATATATTCCCAAAATAAAATCATTAATTGGGTCTTAAATATGTAAACTAATATTGTCTTTTGGCTTTGAATTTTGAACGGCACAGAACTTCTCATTATCTTCCTTGATCTCTCTATTCATTTCTTGTTTTATTTTTGTAAAATTTTATGTGAATTGTTGTTTTTTTTTTCAAGTTAATTAAAATATATTGGAAATATTGCACATTAAGTTTACATGTAAAATACAGCTAAAAATGTTTGCCGAAAAAAGAAAACAAACTACAGTATAATAAATAAAAACGCTGTTCGCCAAAGGTCTTGTAAATGGTATGCTGCAAAGCTAATTTGTATGTGAAGAGCTAAACACTATTTTTGTAAGAGCTGTCCTAGTTTGATGACTTTTCAAACTTTAAGTTTGCTATCTTAGCCATTAGTAATATTACAGGACATCATGATAATTTTATGCGGCTTCTTGAATCTTTGAAGACAACTGAACAGTTTGCAGAATATGCTACTGCGGTTATGTGTGCGATAGTTGAAATAGCTTCAGTGGCTATCAAACTCAGCTCATTACTGGAGAATATAGAAGACATCTGCTGTGCATGAATTTAAACCACATGACAAAGATATTCAAAAAGATTTTCTCTCTGAAAGCAGCATCTTCTGCAGTATAGGTGGAGTGAAATATAATTTATTGTCTCATGTATATTTAACATTAAATTGTGAGGGAATCTTTTTAAATAATTCAAATTATGTAAATTAATTGTATATGGCTATGTAATTACATGTGTCTGCCTCAGCTTGCTGTTGTTTTGCAGCAGTGTGCCACAATATGCCAATACCCAGCTAGTACACTAGAAAAAATGTCCCATCCTGGTCAGCGTCCCTGCTTCAGAGTGGTACAGGAAAATAGTTCTGGCACGACAGCTTCGTCTGGGCACAAAATCTCTGATTCATTCCGACTGATTAAGAAATGATTAGAATCGTTCATTGAGGTGAAGAAAAAATGTGTAATTAAGTTCTTTCTAAAACAAACCACCTCATCTTCAATTTCTGTCTTTGTTCATAATTGTAACACACTTTAATTTCTCACTCTATCTACCTCTCTCTCTCTCTCTCTCTCTCTCTCTCTTTAGGATTGGGCTATGACGTACAGAAACTCATGGACAGGATATAGATATGACTCTAACCTAGCAACGGCAAGCTGATTGGTTAAGACGCAGACTGTCCGAAGCTCGCTATTGGTTGGCTGTGCTGGTGTGAGATGGGAGGATGTAGACGAGGTGAGAGAGAGAAATGTGAGGCCATAAAGGCTGTAAAACTTGACCATACGGGTGGAAGTGATAGTAAGTGCACGATAGACAGCTGTGTGTATGAGATGTATGTATATATTTGTGTATGCAAATGTCACAGTTTGGAGAAACTAATGTGTGTTTGTGTTACCGCTGAGTGTGTATGTATGCAGGATTCAAGTTGCTTAAAAGTGTGCAAAAACCTTGGTCAAGACCTCATGTAAAACTGAACAGATGACTGTGCGCCTGACTGTCGCCTCAGCAGCGGAACACTTTTAATGAAATGGCATCCTGTTGTTGCTAATTTTGACCGAAGCCTCACAGATTTCCACTTTCACTGTCACAATTAACATAGGACCAGTTCATCAAACACCGTAACTAGTCTTAGTTTTGTACTAACTTTACAAAATAGTCCTTAAGAAGCATGTCTGTCATTTATTTGCTAAATGTGACTGTTTCATTTATCCTACTTTCTCTTTTTCTGTTATTTTTCAAACTGACATTCTGTCTGCTGTGGTAGGCAGAATGTGCACAGAATGTTTTTCACGCAGTCAGAATGAATCAGAATCAGAAAAAAACTAAGTAAAATAAAACTATTGTAAAAGTTATTCATTCAACTTACACTATATTCTTCAGTTTTCTGAAATCACATAACAGAGCTGTGTGAAATTATTCACTGAAAATTCATTATTCATCGATGTTACTCCCCAGTGAACTTGTGACCAGGGTGATGTTTCCAAAAGCATTGGAAGACCAAGCAGATAGTAGAAACTGTTGTCACCAATAGTCTCTACAAAGCTTTTGGGAAATGCCGCCCAGAGATGTGTCGAGAAATACATCAGTCTGATTTGTCATTCAATAGATGTGTGAACTTGATAAACTGATTCATTTAAAAGATCTCACTCAAAAGAGCAATTTGTTCCCAAATTGGACATTGCTGTCTCTTTCATGCACTTTCATGAATGTGCCAAGGTGAGCAAAGAATAGCTATTTCGGTCTGATTGGATCTGATTTTATGGCTTTAGAAAACATAGAATTCAGAAAACGATTTGTATGGATTACTTTAATTGTGCGTTTTAGATTTGATTAGCTTTAGTTCTCATTTACTTGAATTATATTAAAAATAGTGACTTTAGGATATTCTTAAGAAAGAAAATTGTGCTTTTGTAACATCATGAGGGTTTGTAAATTATATTTATTTTCCTTTTAATTATTTTTTTTATATTCTAAAGCCTCTTACTTTTAAATGCCCCCACCCTGTTCTTTCACATTCAGTAAGTGTCACCTGCCACACAATGCCATGTCTGTACTTGTTTCCTGAAGTACCCTCCTTTCTTTAATATGCTGAGCACCATCATGAGTATAATAGGCTGGACAAGAAGGATCCAGGTTTCACCACCCAACCATGGAGGACAGAAAAAACATGGGGCCAAGACTAGAGTCCTGGTGTACTCCAATAGAGTGAAAGCTAATCCACTGGCCTGGATTTGAGTGGATCTTACCCGGGAACATCCCTGGCCCCACTAGCCTAATCCGTACTAAACACAGAGCTCACTTACGATGATAGGACACCTGATGCTCGCCAGACAGCCAATAGGGTACAGGCAGAATGATGGTGTGCAGACTGATTATCATTCTTTTTTTACTGTCTGTCTGTCTGTCTGTATGGAATGAGTTGGGAAAAAGGGATGGCCTGTGTTTGGCAGCAGTTTGGATATTTTACATAAGTGAGAATCAGAAAAGCGAAAGGAGGAAAGAAAAAGAATCAAGTGATTGGCTAGATGTTTTGCATTCTTCTAGCTATCCATTCCTGGTGCTTGCATAACTTCATCCCTGTGCTTGCATAAAGAGCCTGCTGACACACATTAAGAAGGGAATAATACTAATTTAAATTTAGAGCATCTCATTTGCAGAGTGAAAGTTTTGGAGAGGGGATACCATATTTCACTAGTAAAACCTCTTCTTAATTCAACAGTTTTGCAATTTCTTAGGGAAAATAGGTAATTATAGCAATTTAACATTATATTTAAAAGCATTTTTAACATTCAACAGAGCCTAATCTGGAAATGATCAGACTTCACTTTTTGTTGACTGGTTGTGAGAGATGACAGACAGGTCATATAGTCTCATAAGCATGTAAAGAAAGTTAGCTTGTCACCCTTTACATTTTACATTGTGTGTTTCTACGTGTGTGGTATATGTGCTGTTAAGTGGGTTTCTGAGCTCCAGCTGGGATTGAACATGGCCGCCAATCGAGTTCTAGACCTGGGGTGAAAAAGAGCAGGAAATTTGGAAGCACATAGTGGGGAAAATGGTTTATGTCACTCCAGGAGTCTGGAGAAAGTCTTCTCACGGCAGTGGAAAATAGAAGTGGAGTTTTTTTTCAGGTGATTAATGCCCTCTGACTCTGTGTATATGTATCTATCTATCTGTCTATAGTTGGTCACGCAAATGGGAGCTAAATCAAAACTATGGGTCACTGGAGAGAAATATTTGATTATTATTATTTTTTTAATATCTTAATTGTTTCTGTTTTTGTAGCTCTATATGTTAATTATTGTCTTTGTAGTTTCCATTTTTTCTATCCTATAAGGTGTTTTTGGAGAAAAAAACTAAGAAGTTAAACTGGGAACATTTTTCATTTTATCATTTTAGGTCAATGTCTGGATTGGACATCCTTTTTTATTATATTATACTAGTGTGCACAACACGCTCCTCTGGGGCTAATAGAGTCCAGAATCAACTTTCCACTACTTTAAAAACCAATACTGGCATAAAACAAAAGGGAGCAGATGGAATTTTAATCAACAGAGGCCTTTGGATTGCATATAGATAGGAAATTGGTAAACAGGGAATATTAGTCAAAAATATAGACATGAAAAAGAGAAAACCACTCACTGCTATTGGCTTGTTTACCTCAGCTTGAATAAGCCATCTAAATTAGAAAATGAGCACAAAATTGGGCTTATTTTAACTGCATGCTTGCTTTTCAGTCAGACTTGTTAAATTTGTATTTCTCTTTCTTATATATTAATTATTCAGGCTAGAGAAACAATTGAGAAATTCACTTTTTAAATGTACTTGTCCTTCTTTCATTATTGCCATGAGCAATCCCCCATAGTTCCGAATTCATCTAAAAACACACATTTTTGTGAATGAGTTATTAGAATAATTTAAAGCTTAAAATTTAAGTACATTTCTGTACTTCTAGCAACAACAAAATGTTTCATGTTTCATGAAATGCCATTGATCTGTCATTGGTTGGACAATTGGATAGCCCCACCCCAAACTCCTGCCATTGGCTGAGCCAGTGTGGCTGTGTTGAACTAGTCAGATTTGCTCAAACAAACTGAGGTGTCTCTGCATTAAATAAAAAAAATAAAAATTGATCTCATGACGAAAATGTACTTGTGGGGAACTTTTTTTGCAAGATGCAAAATACGTACCGGCATATACGTTTCGTGACACATTTGACATGAAATGTCCACTGAATGAAGCTAAAAGAGTGTTCATTTTTTCCCCCGGAATAGATGAACGTACATATGGTACGTTTTATGTGACGTTGGTTTTGTAGGCATCACCACAATTCTGACTTGAAATGTCTGTTGAGTGGTGCTATAATTCTGATGCTCCGTGACGTTTTAAAATAATGTACCATCTGCACTACACCTAAACCTACCTGATAGTATGAAC
>JAUZSZ010000091.1:17505174-17515945 GCA_034780575.1 Labeobarbus marequensis | reverse complement strand
ACACACACACACACACACACACACACACACACACACACAGTACACAGATCAAATACACTTCTTGGCCAAAATGCCTATCTTTGTGTGGTATTAATGTAAACACAGTCTGTTTGCCTTCAGTGACTGTAAACATGTAAAACAAAAAGCCAGACGTGCCAAAATATTGGATGTGTGCATTGAGCCTTGCAGTGTAAAGTCAGCCTAATAGACCTGCTCCTATTATGTTGTTAATATTAATTAAACACAAATACTGAACAGAAAAAGAGAAACTATTAATTATTTCTTTGTTCTTTGTTACGGTTTATTTGAGTAATTATTTGGATTTTTAAATATGTATTGAAAGGATATATTCTATTGTTTAAATATCATTTATTTAAATGTAAATTAAATTTATAAGATTTAACTTTGATTTACTTTCTGTTTGCTTTTAAATAGAGAAATATATTCAGTGGCACATTAGTTATTGCTGTTGTAAATAAAAATGAAAAGTGATGAAAAGTGCGCAATTTCGCTGCTAATGAAAGTTCGATATTGTGATACCGCTACATTAAGGGATAGTTTGCCTAAAAATTAAACTTTAATGTGAATTAAAAAAAAAAAATACTTGGGCATTTTTGTGTTCCTGCTCAGATAAATGGAGATGAATTTATTTTTTTTTAATAATCAAAAAAATTATTATAATCTTTCACAAATTTCACAAAAGACGTTAACTTATGGACTGGAATCATGTGGATTGCTTGTGGATTATTCTGATGTTTTTATCAGCTTTTTGAACTAAGGCATTGGCATTCAGTGTCTACCACACATGTTTTACCCTATAGTGCGTGCAGTCAGTTATTAGGTTCAGAGGACAATGTAGTGGCATGTTTGAGTAAGAAGAAAAATTATGTACTGGCCTAAATCCACTATGTCCTCAACAGGCTTACACAATAAACAGAGCAGGACATTCTGAACTCCAGGACTAATTGATACATGGCAGGGTGTGCTACGTACTGTACAACAGAATAATGGACAGGATATTCTTCTAGGCTCCTCGTGAAGTGAAGCTCACTGGGGATAAAGTGACTCTGTTCCATCAGCAATAAGCCATTCAATAAAGAGTATCATGTTACACATTCATGGCAGGAGCTGTTGGAGATGTCAGACCCCACAGGGAGAGGTTTTTATTGTGAGCTCAAGCGCTTCTGTGATGCTAAATCGGCACGCTGCCTCCCAGGCCATTGTGCACAGCCCACATCAGATGAGAAGAAGCTCTGTCAAGAGTTATCTTACATTACTTACATAATCACATCGCAGAACAGATGCCATACTTTCAATACATTCATAGGTGAGGCAGCTGGGAAACACAACTATTGTGTGAAATATGTTTGAATATAAAAAACACTGCTTTGCTGAACATTAAGTGTAAATAATGCATGTCTTTGCATTATTTAAAAAAAAACATGGTGCTGTTATATTAAACAAATACAGCTCAAACACTTTAGCAAAGTGTTTCATAAAAAGTTGTTTGTTTAAAATTATAAAACAGATATACTGCTCGTATTGAAAACAAAATTTGCATCTAAAGCAATGATATTCAGGAATTTTAAGTGTGATTTCAACCCAGCACAGTTGTCATCGTGAGTAAGAAAAAAAAAATAGTGGGTAAGCACTAGAAAGAAAGAGAGAGACAAAACCCTGGATGAAAAAAATAGAGGATCAGAAATAGACACTGAGTGGTTGTGCATGAAACTCACGGGTCAAATCTTCTTGAACTTTGGCACTGAGGTGAAAACCATTCAGAAGAGCCATGGTCATATGGTCATAGCCATGTTATGGTGTGTGAGTGAGTGTGTGTGTGTGGGTGTGTGTCTCTCTGAGGACAGCAGGGATGATCGAGACAGCTGGTCTAAGCTTAAGGCTATATGCCAGGCTGCCAGTTATGACTTCATGGCCTCGCTCAGTACCTAGGATGAAATATGCATTACAAATTTCCATGAACGTATACTAGACTAGTTTTACTACTTAACAGGTTTGGTTTATGACCTGCCAATATGCACTTTTTTCCTTTTTTTTTCCAACTTCTTATCTTACCATACTTAGTCATAGACAAAACAAAATAAAAATAAAATAAAATAAAACAAAGATTTATCTCAAGTAAAATAGTAATTTTAAACATTTGGACATATAAAAATAAATATGTTTTATAAATATTAAAAACAATCAAAATATTTAAATGGTATGAAAAAAAAATGATTATGATTAAGATTAACATTCGGGCATATGAAGAGATACATAACATCATTTACATCAAATAGAAGAAAGGTATTTTGATATACAGTGTACCAAGACAACAATGATACTTGGACTACATACTCCAAGGTCCTCACATTGTATATATCCACAAAATATTTTTTTAAATCATGGCTCCTATTAAAACAAAACAAATTAAAACCACTGAAGTAGCATGGCATTATGCCCAAAAAACCAATGATGATTCTTTTTTTGTGGTTGTTTGCACCAAAAAACAAAATGGTCAACATGTAATTTTCCAGGCTTACAACAACTTATTGCCCTGAGGTAAAACTAAAACATGATATCTACAATTTAAAAAAGAAAAAAGTCATCAATATCAAACACACAAAAGCATATAACCAGTATTATTACTCCTTTGAGAGCAAATTTCATTATCCACGCTTCTTCACTAGGGGACAGGGCAATATATACAGACCACACTTGTGGGTGTGTGCATGTGTGTCTATGTGTGTGTATGAGCGTTTATGAGGCACAAATGCATGTTGACAGGGGCAAACAGTGTGAATGTATGTGTGAGAGCAGGGCTGTATTAAGGCTGTGTGTGTGAGGTCTCAGGTGCTCTGTTTGTGCATGTGTGTGTGAGGCCGAGATGTCATTATGTGCCTGCTTCCATCTTGCCACCCTGACCATTACGATCCCCCGGCTGCCTATAAACCTTTCCACCCATGAGAGGAAAGGTGAGGCAGCTGTTTTATTGAAATGTGAACAGAAATTAGAGCTGTTTCTACACATCTCAGCTCAGAACAATATCAGGGCCCATTTCACATCTTCATACAGGCTAACCTTGACCCCTTGCTCTAAGGGCTTGCTAAAGGCCCATAATGTCACACCATTATTCTCTGCGGGCTAGAATGAGATGGTATCGGCGACAGTGCAGATGACCTGATAAACTGCACTCCACACACTGCTTGGCTACATAAAAGCCGTAAAACCCCAGCCCGGGGCTGAGCCTCGTAAATCACACCGCATTAGGGCCTCAGTCGCAGCGGACAAAGCCTTCGCTGCTCATTTATGCAACATTCAGCTGAAGTTCTCAGTGTTACTGCTAGTTTGACTTTCATCCCTTCTCTCTATTGCCCCTCTGCCTCTCAGGTAACACACGAATGTCACGGCAAACATCTTTTGACAGCTTGTCCCTGTCTCACCCTTCATCTCTTCACATGCCAGTTTCTGACACGCTAACATGATGATGTCAAACCTAAGGCTCACGGGTCTACAGGCAACTTCCTGTTATTAATATTTCAGGCTTCAATGTTATACTACATACTATAGGCCAGGGTTATTTTCATTAACTAAAACTAAAGCTTAAAAATAAAATATAATAATAAAATAAAAAATAAACACAGAAATAAAAGACAAAAAATTAAACGTATCTTATTTTATCTAGTTGGCAAGGCAGCATTTCTTATTTTTGTTGAAGTACTGAAGTTACTAAAACTAAAAAAAAAAAAACTGAAAACTTAATAAACCTACATAAACATAGTATTTTAAACAAAGATGTAAACGTATTTAAAACAAAAACTAATAAAAGTGACAAAAACTAAAATAAGTGAAAATATAAAAATAAAATCTAATTCAAAATATTAACAAAAACTATAACAGTATATCAGTTATACTAAAATAACACTGCTACATGCCAAAATAACCTGCTGCTTATTTGAACTGCTTCTGAATACTTTATAAATAATTCTAAATAATGTTATACTCTAAATTCTAATAATATTCTAATACTATATTATTTCCCCAGAGTTAAAACATAATGTAACAAAGTTAACATGATGATATATATATATATATATATATATATACACACACAAAAGTTTTAGGAAATTCAAACTCAAGCTGTACTTCAACTGAGTTTGACACCTTTGTACTTGTCTTAGTCTCCCTCTCTATCCCTCTCTCTCTCTCTCTCTCTCTCTCTCTCTCTCTCTCTTTCTCTCTCTTTCTCCCATTTGCTCGATCATCCACACGTTCCCAGTGGAAAAGAGTTATACAAGGCCTTGCACTTCAAAAGACAGTGCTAAAACTGGAAGTGAGGCAAAACAAGCAAATGCAACAAATATATGCATTAGAGTTGACACACGCTGATGAAACTGACTGTAAACACTCTCAAAGCCACAGATGGTTTGGAGCACATGCCCTTGTTTATGACTGACCGAAAGGCTGAGAATCTAATGAATCTAATAAGCATATGTGTGGACACACTTACAATAAAGTGCCATGGTATTACATTGCATTCTGTAAATCTATATAAAGGCCCCCTTTGACACAGAATGTAATCTTTTCATCAAATGTTATATATTATTTTCCCATTCTTAAGAAAAGAAAATTGCCTATAATATCGGGAAATTATACATATTTAATAAAGAAAACTCAGAGAAAGGTGTAATAATGGACAATTATGGCACATAATGGCAAAACATTACTGATGGGTTTATAATTATCAACTCATTCTTACTGATGCCACCAGGACCTTTCGAGAAAACCTCAGCTGACAAGTTTAAAAAGTTACCAAAAGTTATTTCAATTTTCAAAATGTCACAGAAAATTAAGTGTTTACAGTTGTAAGGCGTGAAAATAAATGTAAATTATTAAAGAATTTATGTCAGATACAGGACTCAGACTATACTATACAAAGAGTGCTTTGTATGTCCATGCACGTGTGCATAAAATAATCAGAAATCTCAAAATAAAAGACTTCACATTGGGGACTGTGATCTTTTAGCCCTTTGCATCCCAAGATCACATTCATTGATACTCAGATGTTTCCTGGCACATAAAACAATTTCCTCAGCCACAGGGATTTCTCTTTGCCAAGTTGAAACTTGGCTGTTTTTCCTTTTATTTTCAGCCAATTTCCTTTGTTGGCAAAGTGCCAGTGTATTTGCATATGACATTTCTGCATGCGTGCAAGTAATTTGTTATATTAATTGGTCCGGATTGTCTCTCCAACTCTGCCCCTGAAGAGACAGAGCAAGACGCAGAGAAAATAAAGAAGAGGAGGGGGAGAGAAAGAGAGAAAGAGTCAAGGTCGAATAGCTGTGTTAGGATTTTTTTGCTTTTTATGGTGGCATACATTCTTTTGTGACACACACTTACATTCACAAATGAACAAACACACGCTTACTCTTTTCATGCAGTCTGAGTCTGTACGTGCTGTTTGTTCGCAATCAGAACGTAAGGAAATCTGTCCTTTTGTCTATATGTAAATTTGACCAAATAAATCCTCATGTGTACAGCATATGATGTCATGGCTGAGTAAACACATAATTGGATGAGAGGAAATGAAGTAAGCAGTAAGCTAACGGCTGTGGAAGCAATGTAAATTCTTAGTTCATTAAGTGCGTACACATCATTTCTTGGTAAATATACACAAATGAAGTACGTACATGCAAACTAGTCTCCATGATAATGAGCTTTGCATGTCTAAGAAGCACAGACCCTAAGCTTTCCCAGCTCATAATCTGACCCGGGGTCAGTCACCGTGTACACAATCAGACTGAAGCTTTTAGAAACAGACAAATTTTAGCTAAGCCTGAGATAGCAGCTTTGCTGGTCATATCCATCCCTAATAATGTATATACCTGACAAGCGTAATGTATTAATGGTTTTCAGGTTACTTTTTAATGGAAAGTCTCTCAAATATCATATGTGAGCAGCTAAGCTGGCAGCAAAAAGTGTGTGTTTGCCAGATACATATATAGTAGAATTACTGCCTCAGCACAACAGAAGGACTGTCAGGCCAAGTTATTGGTATTAAAATTGTCTGCTCATTTTGAAAAACAGCCTAGTGGTTGAGAAACACACATGAGCTTGAGGGAACCCTAAGGACCGCTAATACACAGTTACCGATAATAAGACGAACATAAACAGTAACATAGCTTCGTCCCTGGCAGCGTTGCAGGAAGCACATTTAAGGGTTCTAATAAAGTGATGGCGAATAATTGCAAACCAGGTGTCACAGTGCCAGGTGTTGAACGTGCAAGTACAAATCATAGCTCATCACTCTATAGTCAACGTGCAGACATACCACTAATTTCTCTCGCTCTCTTTTTTTTTAAAACAGTATAGCACTTAAAATATTCCTAAATCAGAGTCTTTCTTGTCTGTGCTGGATAGTTAGCTAGTACTGTGCTGGATAGTTAGCTACTATCATTTTTAATGTGTGTAAAACTACTGTGTATACAGTAATGAGTGTCTTGGCTTCATGCTTGTACTTTCCACACTGGCCATTTCATATCAAATATTTGAGTAAGATAAGGTGGCAAATTGCCAGAGGAAATCATTGACATGCAGGGGCAAGCTCATTTGGTAAAAAAACAAAACAAAACAAAACAAACAAAAAAACAATTAATATAGCATGTTTTTATTTTTAATGCTAAAAATCCAAAGTTTACTTTGGGATTAAGTTAGTTTATTAGCTGTGTTTATTAGCACACAACTTTACTGTGCAATAAAAACACAGATGACATACAGTACTGTAAATAGCTGACAAAAGGTTTTTACATCAAAAAGGACAATAACCAAAAAAAAAAAAAAAAAGGTTCAGAAATATCTGACCATGACTTTATTATCCAGTACAAGTTAAGATAGATCCTTGATACCGAAAGAATGATTAAAATTTGAATATGGTCTGTGTCCACAATTTATATCAACCCTCCTTGTTTTACAATGCAAACGTGCATATAATCTAGAACAATGTCACACATCAGCTATGGCTAATTCTACTCCGGATCACCTTATCAACAGTGGTAAAACTAGCTAAACAGCTTAAAATCGTCCACATCATATTAATCAGAGCTTGATTTGGCCTGTGCTAAGAGAAAGCAGGGGATCCTTTAAGGAAGATTAATGTGTTTTAGAGTGCAACTGAGGCAACCTTAATGAGATTGCTATCTCTTTAATGAAGAAATGGTGTAGAGGGAGAAAGCCAGGGAACGAGAGGGAGAAAGGGGAAAGAGAGATCATCTGCTCTTCCTAAGCATTAAATCTCAGATGAATTAGTCCATGACACGTGAGGACAGCTTGGCGCTAATACTGCATAAAATATACAGTCAAAAAGTAATCCTAAATCATGAATAGTTCCACCATTCATTATACCTGACCTCATCTACTCTCATGTTAACTGCCCACTCTCAAGACTTCAGCGCTACAACTACCCATTATGACCAGGCTTGAGGCCTGTACTGTATGACCAAGCAGAATGCCAAATTTGCAAATGACCTTAGATGGATGAAGACAGAGGAAGGGAAAAAAGGGCTGCGGAACAAAGGCCATAGAGTGAGCAGCTCAAAGATTATTACATGGAGTGAGCAGCTCAAAGATTATTACATACAAAAGCACTAGTCATTTTCACTGGGTCATCTGGGACACCAGGTCAACCAGTGGGGAATTCCATGAGGCTGCAACATGACCTCAGGAGAGAACGTGTGCATGTGTATATACATATGGAGGTTAAAGTCAGTGCTTGAGGGCATGACTGAGAACCGCTTTGTGTGATGGGAAACAAAGGCTAGGAGGGACAGAGAAATATACACAGAGAGAGAGAAAGAAAGAGTGACAGATATAGATCTGACTTTTCAACACAACACAAATAAGAACTCTGTTAGCCAAAGCAAAGAAATGTAAAGTTATTTTTTTTTTAAATGAGACTGCTCATCACATTGCTAAAAGAGAAAGTGAGAAAGAAGAACTAGAATGAGAATAGCTGAATTAAAACAAAAGAGAAAAACTGTGGCCTTGAGTTTGGACAGCTTGGTCAATCTGTTTCCAAATGCCTCACTCCCAACTGCCTACAAAGGCATCTGTTTTTAAAGCAAATTACTGTAGCAACATACTAATATTAATCGCTTGTAAAATTATTATACTTTAAATTTAAAGGGATAGTTCAGCCAAAAATGAAAATTCTGTCATTAATTACTCAACCTCATGTTGTTCCAAACCCGTAAAACCTTCATCTTCGGAAACACAGATTAAGACATTTTTGATGAAATCCAAGAGCTTTCTGACCCTCCCATAGACAGCAATGGAGCTATCACGTTCAAGGCCAAGAAATGTAGTTAAATGTTTAGGACATCGTTAAAATAGTCCATGTGACATCAGTGGTTCAACCTTAATTTTATGAAGCTATGAGAATACAACAACACTATATAATTTCTTCTTTTCCGTGTCAGTTTTCAACAAGCGTTTATGATAGTACCATGACTCACGCATGTGCATTCCTCTGCATTTAAACAAGGCGCAGTGCATCCGGGTTCTACATCAGAACACCGCTCCTGCATCAGCAGCACCACACAAACAAGCATCGTGGTACTCTCGTGAACGCGCATCGAAGACTGACAAGGAAGAGAAGAAATTGTTGAATAAAGTCGTTATTTTTGTTTTCTTTGTGCACAAAAAGTAGTTGAACCACTGATGTCACAGGGACTATTTTAACAATGTCCTTACTACCTTTCTGGGCTTGAGCATATCTGTTGCATTTTCTGTCTATGCAGGGTCAGAAAGCTCGATTCAGATCAATTTAGAAAAAATCTAAGTGATTTAGAAAAAACGCTGCTTATTTAGCAAATCGGCATATTAGAATGAAACATTTATTTTAAACTGCATGCTAACAGCCACAGTGAATCCATCAGCATTTGACAAGTGCAGTCATCCAAGAGAGAGTGAGCCCGACGTGACCCCCAAAAGACTGCTCTTTAAACGCAATGTTTTGCCAACAAACTTTACCAAGCTGGAGTATATTAAGGCTAAACTGGAGAGCTGGAGGCACAGGAGGGGTCAGTTGTTTGCTAAAGCACTCTAGGTACATTACTGGCTGCCTCCAAAAAGGAAGTCATACATAAGCTGATGGGTTATGATGCGAATGGATGCGTTCTAACCTATTTTTTGCTCTAGTTGTTCTTTTGTGTTTTGTTTAAATCACATTTTGGGCTGTGAAGAGATTCACTCTGCTCACAGGCCACCCATCCAGGCTCCTTTGCCCTCTGATCCCTGTTAATGTAGCCTTCAGTGAAAGAGATAATGAAACCATTAGGAAGGAGAGCTTGTGCTTGCAGATTCTGAGTTAATATCCACATATCAATTTACAAGGATGCTTGATGGCAAGCAAAATATGTGGAATATTTTTTTCTATTGTTCTAAATGATTATATTTTTAAACTGGAAGTTAACACTACTGCTCAAAAGGTGTCAATAAACATTTCTTTAGAAAGATAATTTTATTTATCAAGGAAACATTAAATTGATCATAAGTGACAGTAAAGAGATTTATAAGGTTACAAACATTTTCAATTAAAGAAAATGCTGTTGATTTGATTCAATAGAGAATCCTGGAAAAAAAACCAAACATTTATCACTGTTTCCACAAAATACTAAGCAGCGAAAGTGTTAAATAATATAAAATGTTTTAGGCAGCAAATCAGCATATCACAATGATTTATGAAAGATCATGTAACAATGAAGAATGGAGTAACTGCTGTTGAAAATTCAGATTTGCCATCACATGAATGAATTACTTTTTAAAATTTAATAAAATAATAATAATTTAAAAAAAAACAGTTAATTATATTGTAATATTTTACAGTTTTACTGTTTTTGCTTTATATTTAAAATGAACAATTATGTTAATAAATGCAGCCTTGGTGAGCATAAGACATATCTTTCAAAAACATTTTAAAATCTTATCGACTCCAGACTTTATAACAGGCCTAGTGTATGTGACAGCCAATCAAATTAAATCACTGAATATAGTTTAGGGGTAAACATTTCTGACCATGACTGTTAGTTCTAAGTAAGGCCCAAGCTTGCAGATGATATCATTACCCCTAGGCTTGCTTTGGGGCTAAGGTTATGACCTCACAGCAGCAAGAGAAGGTCACACCAGACCCCATAAATCCATATATATGTCCATGGGTGGTGAATTTATTGGCTCTAAGTTATAGTCTGTTGTCTCACCCCAAACTGAGCCTCTGTCTCAGAGATTGTGTTGACCAAAGTTTCCAGTCACCTTTTAAAATGCATTTTGAACAACTTAAATGCTGAGCTCTGTCTTTGAGTGTCAGAGAAATTGGGTACAAACAAAACTGTTACACTGTGAATTAAAGTATCTGTCAGCTTTATTATGAACCCATATGTTTATCCATGCTTGCTGGTTTACAAACCCAAAAATACAATACTGCAAATACAGAAATGAATGTACATCATACATAATTGCTCAGGTTTGCTCCAAGTGAGTTGCTTATGTGCATCAAAATGGAAACCATAAATCCTCCACTGTATTTTCTTGTGCTGAATTGATACAATTCACATTCAATGCACTCCTTTATTATAAAAATATGAGGCCAATGTTAACCTCCTAGGACTGCCTGGGACTCGAGACATTTAATAGACCTATATTCATTTACAGTCAGGTCCATAAATATTGGGACATCGACACAATTCTAACATTTTTGGCTCTATACACCACCACAATGGAT
>JAUZSZ010000091.1:17457950-17469468 GCA_034780575.1 Labeobarbus marequensis | reverse complement strand
CTTTGGTCCATGTTCCATGTTTACCCAGCACTACCCTTGATCCCTCGCTTCAATTTCTCTGTCGCCTCCTCTATCTTTCTGTCACCAGCCACCCTCTGAAGCAACACAAGAGTCCCAGAGGCTTTTGTTTATGATATTTACGGGTGCAAACAGAGAAAGGCATTCAGACATCGGGCTTGCAGAGGACATGCATAGGGGCATTTAAGGCCCTTGTGAATGGAGAATACTCAAACCTCAAAAGGGTCAGTTAGACAGTTTATTTCAGGTGGTGGATCAGTTTTTTAAAAATATATATTTATTTATGCATTTGGCAGATATTTTTATCCATTACATTGACAGAATACATTTCATCAGAGCATGCATTTGGGAAATGAACTCATGACCTTGGTGTAGCCAGTATCATGATCTACTGTTTGGGCTACAGGAATGATTTAAAAAAAATTGTATGCACCATACCCTTATTCTGTACATACATGTTTCTACATTATACTTGTATTTTAAAAAATACATGCAAGTAATTACATCTGTACTTAATTTCTGTAATTTCATTTATAATTACACTGTTGACCCATGCCTTACACCATTGCCTGCTTACCCATACCACTAAACCTGCCCCTAACCTTACCTGCATTCCACCTCAATAGCAGCAAAAGTGTTTTGCAACACAATATGAACATGATAAGTACACTATACTTGTTTTTTGATGTAAATACATAGTAGTTAAGGCCAATTATTATAAAATTGGACCATTCTTCTTTACAATGCTAGTAAAAGTGCCTTCTCTGTTGATCTCTTTTGACACAGAAATCTCTGTCATTTCAGTGTTTTGTCTTAATGGCTGTATGTGCTTTTGTGTGCCTCTGGGAGAAGTGTGCTGGGTGTTACTGTAAAATTTGATGCTGTGTGTTTGCCGTTATGCTGGAGTGATGAAGAGGCTGCTCCAGTAAGGCGCAAAAACTTTAGGAACAGGGAGGGGAAAATAGCTTCAGAGACGACAGCCTTCATTCCTGTGTGACCGCAAGACCTGCTGTGGCCCCGGCCAGTGGGGCCATATTCCTCCTAAAACTGAACTCTGTCACCTCCTTCATTGTTCTGTGACCTGACTCACAGACACCAAAACATCTAGCTGTCATGTCATGGGTGTAAAAATGCCATGAAATACGGAATGATGCCCATAAATGTAAACATCTGGCAGCACTATGGATCCCGTCAACAGAGAGTGACATCTACAGTCAAGATGAAGGATATTTGTTTCATGATGACAAAGACCTCACGAATGTACTTTTTCTTCCCTGGAACACAAAAGGAGATCTTTAGCGGAATGTCCGAGCTGCTCTGTTCAATACAATGAAAGAGGGCTTTCAAGCAACAAAAAAAGACAAAGTATCAAAAAAGTGATAAATGCTGTTTTTACATTGTACTTCTATTTTCAAAAATGCCTGCATGGAATTACATTTGTAATTAATTTCTGTAATTACATTTATAATAACACTGTTGACCCATCCTTTACCTTAACCCACCCTTAAACCTTCCCATACCACCAAACTTTTCAATAACCTTACCTGTAACCAACCTCAATAGCAACAAAATTATTTTGCACTACAATATGAACACTAAGTACATTATACATTTTTTTTTAATCTAAGTACATAGTTAAGGCCACCTAATATAAAGTGGGACCAAAGATTATATTTAGAAGAATGTTTATAACCAATATGTTTTAAAAAAAAAAATTATACATTTCTCAAACTATCTAATTGTGTGTTTCACAGTATAGAAAGTCCCATAGTTTTGGAATTACGAGAGGGTAAATAAATTACAGAAAACAGAATTTTCATTTTTGTGTGAAAAATGTGTGAAAGTGTTCTTTAATAAACACTTTAGTGTCCTATGATAGAATATCATACAGCTTTTCGAAATCCATGATGCTGAGTATACACTAACAGACTCATTTTTGGGTCTACTGTTTCTATAACTAAACTGCGCCGTCTTTCATTCAGCTCTGTGCCGCAAAGTTTTCCTGTAGACCAAAAAAGACATTTAGACACCACAATAACAGTCTTGCCCATTTTGTCAATATATACATATACGCTCACAAAAGCTGATACCAGCATTGTGCAACAGTACAGTTCATGATGCCTGTGGCACACCACTGTTTACCCTCTGGGATGGGACAGGAGCGTGGTGAGCGTGCATTTGTGTACGTGCGAGAACGCATGTGCGATAGTGGAGAGAAGGTGATGAGAGTAAAAAATGTGGGGGAGATTGTCATGTAAACATCTTAGGCGATGAACGCAAGGACAAGAAGAGCCAGCACACAGAGAACAGGGCCATGCAGAGACTCAAAACAATCAACAGACATAGACCTACAGAATTACAGCACCAAATACAGTAGGCCTCATTATAAACCCAACAGACTATACTTCCCACTGATTAAAGCTGCAGGTCATTAAACAACTCTAATCTAATAAAGTGAAAAGAAGTCAACTTTGCAAAAGAATCAATCTTAATTATATAAAATTACTCTTCCTGGGCTGCTTATGAGAAACTGTGTTTTGGCCACAGATAATAGACGACATGAGTCTAAAATTATTCAAATTGGACAAATAGAAAGAGACAAATAAGCAAACAGAAGAGCAAGAAAGCAAACAAGACAGCAATAAAAAAACGAAGAAGGCAAGAAAGAAAAAAGAAGAAGAAAGCGGTGCATAAGAGACACAGACACTTGTATGTTGTTATTCAGTTTAAGCTGCTGTGAGCTCAGTTTAATTTACACTGGTTTGGCATTATGTGTCTCCATCCAATCAAGTCTACGAGGAGGGCATGTAAAGAGTTAGGGAGAAGAAATGAGTGAAAACGGACGAAGGAGCTGTTCAAAAGAGGGGAGACATAAGAGAGAGTGGAAAAACAGAGATGATACAACTGTGGCATTACACTGCAGAGGCAGCGAGAGCTTCGCCAGTTATATAACATGCTTGCCATTGAGGATATTAGACTTAAAATAGGGCATAATATGGATCATTCCATATGTCTATCTTTCAATCCATGTCTATCTGTCTATCTATCTTGCATCCACTGTATCTATCCCTCTGTCTATACATCCATCCAACTGTCCATTTGTCCATCTATTAATCATCTATGTCTGTCTATTTATAGAATCTATCTATGCAAACAGGATTTCTATATACATTTCAATGGAACAGAATGCATCTGTCCTGACAGACTGTTTTAAAAAACTGAACCTCTTATAACTTCACACGCACTCATGCAGCACTCATAGGAGGAGATACTAAGGCTATGAAATGCATCACAACAGTCAAAAACACCCACATAGTGCATGTTTATATATATAAAAAAAACTATTTAAAAACAGTGTAGATGGATGCAAGAATGCATAAATGGCCCCTCACTCAGCAGAGGAATCGATCAGAACATCTCTGTCAGGAAACTTTAAAAGCCAAAAAGGCTGAACAAGGGAGGAGTCTGGCCACAAGTAAGTGTGTGTGTGTGTGTGTGTGGATGGATGACATCATTGTTAGTGATCACTTCCAAGGCTGTATCTGCAGAAAAGAGGAGAAAAAGCTGGACAGAACAGATGACATGGATGGATTATGCAGGTAGAGTGAGCGTAAACAAAACTATAGAGGCCGTCTTGCAAAAAGGTGAGGAAATTTCGACAGAGACTGCTGAAATGACCAAAAAGAATGCCTAATACAGCTCAAGTCTTCAAGAGTGAACGGTTATGGTTACACTAAAGATGAATGTGCATGTGATGCATTATATATCCCAAACAAACCACATAAAATTAATATGCACAAATGATTGCATCTCTGCAGTCTTTAAACGGCCCCCATTTACAGACAGGAAAAAAAAACAGCATCATTTGCAATGAAAAACAATTATAACACCACCCGCAGAACAAAGTGTTCCCCAGGGGCACTGAACCGTCTCCCCTCAGAAATCTTTAGGACTTTAGGGCATGTTAATCAAGACGATCGCTAAAAGACTCCAATAAAACAAAGGGCGTAGAAGAGCTCAAGCGGCAGAAGCCCCTTCTGCCCAAACTGACTGTAAAACGCTGGACTCTAATAGGTTATTGACTATTGCATATGAGACAGGATGACATCACCGGCAGCCAATGGGAGAGCAGGAAGTGCGGAAGATGAGAAGAGTGTTTTTAATTTGTGTTTTGCTGAGCTCAGCTTCTCTCACGCAAGAAAAAGAAGAGAAATGCGTCAATGATGAATGTCGGAATTAATAAACGGAAGGGAAGAGGTGCTTGTTGGCATGTTGTCGAGTGGGCATGGGTCAGACACGCTCTCCGTGCGCCTGTCACTGTATCCAGGGAGACGGAGCTGGAATCGCTTTCCTTTTCTTGTCAACCGTGTATGTGTGTGTGAGTTCAAGCTTGTGTGCTTTTACTGTACACCGAATGCATATTCATGCAAACATGCAAATGTTTGTTAATCCTCTTTGACCATTAGTTTGAATTTACTGCGTGTGCACTTGTCGATCTTCGATACACCTGATCGTGAGTCATTCCTCTCTCTGCTCCTCTCTACCTCCTACATGAAACCTTTCCTCTTTCGTTCTTTCTCGTTTTACTAAAATATGTAACCCCGTGGCTAAAACGGCTTGCCATCTCCATGACAACACACTGTTGATCCACAAATCGCTGGTTGGTTAGCACAAGCTCTAGCTGGGTGACGTAATGCTGTCTCTGGTCTTTTGTGGCCACTGGACTTCACCACTTCTTGGCTGGGCTTTTAAATGGCAACCATGGTGCGTGTCTGCCAAAACGCTTATGAGAGGGAATGCAATGGTGTGAGTATTTCCACACTGAGTAACTAACCCGTTATATAACTACAGGAAATGGGTGCTGGATACACTTTGCAACGTTTCACGGTTGGCTTAATGGCATTCATACCACTCAAAGGTTAGACTTATGGTTAGATGTGAATGGAACTTTTTAAACAACAAAGGTTATGTAAAAAAAAGATGTCACACGCGCACACGTGCGCACACACATTTCTAAAAAAAAATATTCTACAATATATATATATATATATATATATATATATTTAACAGTAATGTCAATTTTAACAATATTGACCCAAAACACTTGCAAAAGAAATCACTTTGAAAAGGAAATTGAGTTTTGTAATGACCACATCCAATCTAAACCTGTATGGCATGATAAGCGACTGGACTGAACATTCTCAAACATACTGAAGGAGTCTTTTAAAATGCAAAAACACAGTGAAAAGCTAACCTTTCCTACACCACTGTAAACTGGCCTTACCACATTGTCAGAACACATTCATGTCAACCAGTCACAACCTGACAACATCTACCCTATACATATAGGTCCTCAGTTCATAAGAGTGCTTATGTGTCAGAAGACATATTTCAGAATCTGTGCAGCAACTCGTGAAAGACCCTTTGACCTTTTATGGATTTGTGCATGTGAGCATAAGTGTGCACATGTACTCTAAAGAAAGTGACATGAACATGACCAGGTCATGTTAGTGCAAGTGACATTGTTAACCTGTAGATTTATTTATATGGTTGTGATGCTTAAGCTGTGACAACTCAGGCTTTACCTGTGCACATGTGTGCCATACACAGTGTCAAGATGTCAAGGGTTTTGCTGGACTACGTATATTATCTGCACTTCAGTGGCATAACAGATTACAATCTCTAACACAGTCCCTTCTTTAAACTTAATAAAAGTCTCAGTCTGAAATAACAATTTTATGTGAACTACAATGATAAAAGGAGTTTTCTCCTATGGGAACTCCACGCTCTATCTAATCATTTTAGTAGAGAGAAAGAGGATGAGGTGTGCGTGTGAATATACGCGTACTTGCTACATCTAATCCAATAGTAGTGCTGAGGTTTTTTTTGGAAACAGCATCTCCCAAAAAAAAAAAGTACGGAGCCAGAGCACTCCCTTGTGGTGCTAAATAAGAACTTCAGCTAAACTTTGCAAACTTTTTAAACAGCAGTGGCCTGGATTTACACTGCGGAACACTGGAAGTTACTGAACTGCTAAAAAAAGATGTTTAATTGTTGTTTTTCCTCTTTATCTTTTCTAGTTTTAACATATTTTACAATTAGGACTGTCAATCTTAATTTTTTTCTTCTGAACCACATACGCACAACAGAAACAATTTGATCACAGATTTGTCTGAATAAATTACATCCCATTCATGATTACTTTATCATTATACTTTTATCATTTAATTAAGACTCTCAAGATTCTCATACAGTCAACTCAGGTAAACAGAAACTTAATGGTTGTTTAATAACTAGATGCCTATTATGGCACATGGGGCTGAAAATGCTATTTAATACAAATTCTGACATTAGAATGTACAAAATAAACAACGTATGAAAAAACATGTTTTGAACTTACCTGTTTCCAAAGCCTGCAATAATTCTGGGGATCCAGTGGAGGTCTGGCCAGACTGGTACAGTGGCTCATTCTCCCAGTCTTGAGCACAAGACAGAGGTCAAAGGTCAGGTTTATAATCTGATGTGTTATCAGAACTGTTTAGTATATTGAACTGTTGGAGAAATAAGGTATATTTAAACCCCTTACAAAAAGTACTGTGGTGGTACAATGGTAATGGTATTAGATGGCAAAAACATTGCATTTTGATATATACACTACCTTCCAAAAGTTTGAGGTCAGTTCAATTCAGCTTTAACATTAGATGAATAAATTACATTTTAAAATATCTAAAAATAGAAAATGGTTATTTTAAATTGCAATAATGTTTTACAATATTATTATTCTTTTACTGTATTTTTGATCAAATAAATGCAGCCTTGGTGAGACCAAACCCAAATTTTGAATGACATTATCGTTATCATTATTATCATGCTACAAGGACCTTTCATATGCAATTAACTGATTCTAGAGATGAGTTTTTCTACTTGCAAAAAATATATATTTAATTTATGAAGGAAATATACAATAGCGGACTAAATATACAATTACTAGAATTTGTCAATAACATAATGGGTCACCAATGTAAATGCTAGACTGGTGTCTGAATCTCTCTGAATAGTTAAATTAGATAGGTGAGGCTGAGAATTAAACTCACCCAGTCTCTCTAGAGCCTCCGTCAGCCTAAGCACCACGGCTGGGGTCTGGTCAGGCAGAGCGCACTGCTCCACAACATCTCCCTTTCCACAGAGGCCTGTCAGAGGAGGAGGGAGAGAGACATGATGATGAGAAATCCCACTGGTGATACCAAATTCCCTGATTAGGTGGCTGCCTGTAAACCCACATAACATCTCTCCTTAGGGAACAGTCAGGTTGTCATATTCACACAAGCATGGTAGATATGCAACATAATACTCAAGTCTCAAACTCACACACATTTAGGTTAATTCAATAGTTCACATAACCTCTAAAAGCCAGAATTAATCTAGTTTATTTTAATTTTTACAAATACTAACACATTTTGCCATTTAAAGTTACATTTAAACATGCATTTAGTACAACATTAATTATTGCTTTATGAGCTGACGTAAACTAAAAATTACCAGTAATATATTTAAAAATTGACTTACTTTCTTCTGTGGGATGCAAAGAAGATATTTTGAAGAACGTTGGTAACCAAACAGTTTAGATTCCCATTGACTGCCATTGTATTTTTTGTCCATACAATGGAAGTCAGTGGGAATCTAAACTGTTTAGTTATCAGCATTCTTCAAAATATCTACTTTGTGTCCCACAGGAGAAAGAAAGTCATACAGGTTTGGAATTACATAAGTAAATGATGACAGAATTTTCATTTTTGGGTGGACTATCCCTTTAAGTGCCTCAAATTATAAACATTTCGTTCAAATGTGTTTTTAAAATTCAGTATATGATATGTCCTCCAGCAGAATGAAATACAGTGCATAATGTTTCATAAGCATTATTGTCTCTACTCATATCCACTATCCTTCCACTGAGCACTGACCTTGTGCTGAGGTTCCAGTTGGGAGTGTGCCCATAGATCTCTATATGTGGCCACTTATATGCGTTCAGACCACCATGGACGAAATCCTTGAGGGGGACTGATTTTTTAGTATTCACATCTAGTAATGTCAATGACACACTGCTCATATGTGTGAAAGAGAGAAACACTGCAACATCCTTCACATGACACCCTGTCTATGTTGTCCTGGGACACTGAGCATGTCACACATGACCAGAGAGCACGGTGAAGAGTGGAAACATAGCATAGCATAACACACGGTGCATTAAAAGACTACTAGCCCTTAGAACAAAAGAAATATGGAATTTGTAAAATATGATTGAAAAACTGATATTTAAAGGTTTCACTTTGCATTAGGTATCATGAACTAACCATGAAAGCATTTATTAATCTAGGTTAAAGTTTATTCATAAATATACTGTTGTTCATGGTTGCTCATGTTTGTTTATAATACATTAGTATTAGTTTGTACTACTTATTATATTAAAATTGTGTTAGTATATGCAGAAGTAATGTTGTAACTGAAACTTAAAGTCTAACCTTAAAAAAAAGTTTAAGGTGAGGGTGACAAAAAAAATTTACTAACTAAGTAAACATAATGAAGTGTTCCTTTCACACATGCAAATAAATTCTAAAGGTCATATCACAGCAATGCATCACCCTCGTAACTACATGGAATAAACATGATTTCACCTTTCGCCCAGATATTAATATTACTAACAAAAAATAAACAAACATTAAAATAACTTTCCATTTAAGTTACTACATAGCAAACTCAGAGTGGTATTTTCAGGAAACTGAACTCACATTTACAAACACTGTTAAACTCATTTATATCAGTATGTGGTTCCATTTACATCAAATTTGCATTATAGCGAGAAATTCGGATTTTCTGCACCATTATGTGAAGCATGAGGTCCATGAAACTGTAGTACTCTTGTAGTGCTGTTTACAGGCTCTTGTGAGTTATCTTCAGTGACAACACTAATTAGCACTGATGTGCACCACCCGCTAATGTCTACACAGATACCAATGCTATCTCTCGTTTTTTCTTTCTGTAATTAGGAAATGGCTGTTTATTTAACAGAATCTCACACAGGAAAAGTTTGCGTTCCCATGCACGGGTGTAATTGGTGTGCTAATCTGCACAGCAGTGGCCCTTGTTGCACCCCGCTGTAATTTTCGCACAGGAGAATCACGCTACAAGGTGGCAATATTTTCTGGACTGTGCTGATTTAGGTATTGTTTGTCAAAGCACCATGATAAAGTTTTAGCTGAAGCATCATTTAGATCCGATAGATTAAATCCAACCAGAAGTATCAGCATCTTCAGTACAGGAACTGATTAGGCCCATCACTTTGACTTACCATATGCAAATGTATAAGTTGCTGTGATCCTTTAGAAGTAATAGATGAAGCTACAGCAGGAAAGGGGGAGATGACAGTGATTAAAAATAAAAAGAACCCAGAAAGATTAATGAAAATTTCCTCTGAGGCTTTGAAGCAGGTGGCACAAAGACGGTGGAGGTTTGAGATTACACATATTAACGGCGGAGCGCATTGGTATTCCAACAACACGCGGTGCATTTAATTGCTCCACATCCTGCTGGTTTCTCTATGGACCTCGACAAGTGACGCCTTATGAATGAGCAAACAGGTCAGAGCACGATGGGAGGAATCACAATTTTCTCTCTCTCTCTCTCACGCATGCACATACACACACACACACTTTCTCTTTCTCTCCCTTGTTCCTTTTGTTTTGGAAGCCTCACTTTCCTTAATTGTTGGTCAGCCAAGATTTATAAGACAGGAGATTAATGTGGTGCTGTGTGCAAACTATATCTTTCATTATAGGGAAACTAAAGATGTAGGAGTGATATTAGATGGTTAGTTGATGAATTATAGCTGCAGGAAGTATGTGAACCCTTTATCATGGATTTTTGTGGAAATTAGCCATACAATTTGATCTGATCTTAATGAATAAGAGACAAACAATAATAGATTGTCTTAATTGAACACAACAGTGGAGGGTGGAAAAAGCATGTGAATAAATGTGATTTAAGCAGATTATGTTTGTCTATTGATGTAAGCGAGATCAAATTTTGTGACCAGTTCATGCAGAAATTCGTGCTAAATCCATCTTTTTCCTGTCACTGTATTATATAAACGATTGCTACAACACACTCAAAAACACTGTGGAAAACAAACGCATGAGGCATCAGGAAATCTTTTCAGACATCTGACTTGGTATTTTCCAATTGATTTTTTATGTGTTTCAAATGTCAAAACTCTGCCCTTCGATTTGCACCAGTGTGAACTTGTGTTTACATTTCTGGCACCACACGTGCGTGAGGACTTTCACGTTTATGTGTGTGTAAAAGTGGTCACAGGTTGTTTGGCTTTGTGTACAAGGCAGTGGGCAAATTTCCTTTCAATTGGAGTGCCACTATGCGTTTGGTGCTTCAGTTAACGTCACTGTCAGAAAACATCACCGAGGCAATTTCTCAAAACGTGAGGCACAAGCTGATGGGTGAGGGACAGCAAAGAACAGAGGAACGAGAGGGAGAGGACAGAGCATGAGAAAAGCAATACTGAGAACAACACCACGACAACTAATACAACGATTCTGTTGTTTCAATTCACATGCTACTTTTGAGAAATTGTTATTCTGTATGTATGATCCAAGTACTGCTACATTTCTTCAGTCATGTTCAGTAGCCCCTCCTACTGTGAAATCTCATTGGCTCACATACAGGATGCACAACATCACACTAAAAAAATCACTTATTCACAAAATTCGTTTATTTTTAAATTATTTAGACAGATTTCTTTTTAGAATGTCAATAATTTCCATTTATCAATTATTGGCCATTATGTGAAAATAATTATCATATTATTGTAATTAATAATAATTATCAGATAATAATTATCAGACATGGATGCACCAATATGCGCACAGTAAATTAAACATCAGTCACCTTCTAATTGGCTGTGTTTGCGTCATGTCATGCAGCAGGTTTACATTCAGAGCAAACAAATGAATTGCTTGTCACTGGAGGCTTGTCACATTGCACCCACTGTTACATGTTTGCAAGCATTTTTCCAGGTGTTTTGCCGTTCAAACACATGCTAATTAGCTTGCAGGTAACTTAAGACAGTCAAAAGATCTGCAAAAAAGGAAGGACAAACAAACAAAACATGGCACTGCCGGTAAAGGACTTCTAGGGGAAATACATCTCCATATATCCAACTCCTCTATATCTATTGTTGATCCCATTAGTGGCATTTATGAGTGTAAAGCACAAGACTATGTTAAACTGTGGGGGTGTCACTGTCACTGTACAAAGCTTGTGTGTGCCCATCCTAGCCGCTCTGTGAGAACACACGAGCCTATCAGATCTTATCCGTTTTCTATTAAGAGGATAGAAAGCAATTTCTAGGGTTTTCATTGCCCTCTGTGTGTGTGTGTGTGTGTGTGTGTGTGTGTGTGTGTGTGTGTGTATGTGTGTTTTAACAAGCTCT
>JAUZSZ010000091.1:17444184-17456291 GCA_034780575.1 Labeobarbus marequensis | reverse complement strand
GTGTGTTTGTGTGTGTGTGTGTTTTAACAAGCTCTGGTCACAATGAAAAGGAATTACTGAATGGATCGGCACTTCTGCACAAAGCCATTAAGTGTCCAAAGTCGGGGGTCAGCCAGCTGAAAATGTGGGAAACACAACATATAAGTCCTTATGAACAAACATACTCTTTTACGCCTGGTTTCCCATAAATTAAAACAAATCTTATTTTTAATTTTCTGACTTGCCCAAGCATATTCAGGACATTGTCAGCACCATTTACTAATTTTCTGCACACATTAACTATTACAATAATTGTCTTTTATTGTATCATTCCCTTTGAGGGTGCAATACAGTGACCTGCTCTTTCATTATCTTGAGTCCACCTCACACAGAGCAATATATAACAGTAAGCACTAGGGGGTGCCACACTAGCCACAGTGTCTCAGTGATGCAGATATGTGAGCCTTTGTGTGCTGCAGAAGGGACAAAGGAATGGTGAGAGCCATTGGTGGGATCTTACATAAGATTCTGGGAATAGATAAAATGTGAAATACATACACAAACAGAACAAATGGTCAATCTGAACATTAGGTGTATGTCATGCCAAGTGCACAAATTGGAAAGATGAAATAAAATAAACTTAAAAAATTAGAAATGTCACCCTGGGAACTAACTATAATAAGCTCAAGTTGAGAAAAATGACTACAAAAGAAATACAAAAATAAATGAACTTAAAATATAAAATATAAATGAAAGCTAAATAGAATAAAATATATAGACAAAAGGACAAATGTCCAAAACAAAGTTTAAATAAAAACTGAAAATATTCCAAATATTAATAAATGAAATGCATTCATATTTTGAACTTTATTCAATTCGAAATATTAAATACATATTCAATATTTAAAATACATTTAATGGCATGCAAACAATACTAAATTAAATAAACTAGCTCAATTAAATACATGTGCTAAATTAAAATGAACTGACTTCTTTTTTGTTGTGTTGAAGGCAAAGCAATTTATTTAAATACAGAATATATAATACAGAAATAAATTCTCTGAAATTCTCTTCAGTTTCCTGCGGCCCGCTGGCGGTCACAAGGCACCAGTGTGAAGACACCTGGTCAAGATCTATGCCTGAATATACTCATTTTTAATGTCTTTTTTTCCCTTTTTTATCAGTGTGACATTCACTATGCTGAATTCATAACTATAGCATCCAATGCGGATGCAACGGATATTGACAACATTGTCTGAACAAACGGATGAGATTACATCACTTGCAGAATGACAGCAGACAGCCAGATTGAATTTCCAAATCAAATGGGATTTATGTGCACAATCCACACAACACAATCCATAACGCAACGTGAAAATAAAGCTCCCGCTCTACATTACACACCCTTCATCTCTTTTAAAGAGATGTCACATTGTAAATCAAGCTTTGTACATAAAACGCAGTGCACAATACATAAGATTCAGACAAAGAGAGCTGATGGCTCTCTCAAATGGAATTGGAGTATGAGGAGGAGGAGCAGCGGTCAGACAGATGAAGGCTTGCAGCTACAACGGTCCTGCCAAAGTGATAAGGGATCAGCCTCTTCCTGTAAATCTTTAGAATGTTTTTGAGGGATTTTTCCTCCTTTCTCTTTTCTCTTTCTTTTCTCTCTCTCTCTCTCACACACAGCTATAGCCATTTCCTCCATTACAGTGTGAAATTGAAACTCTCCCCTGTTTCTTTACCTGCTCTGCTCCACTGTGTCAATAAGGGATGTTTAGCCTTTGACCCTGCCACAGGCTAGAGTGATGAAAGAAGTGGAACGGCCAGCTCACACACAAAGGCATACACTTACAAATAACCCCGTGAACAAGTATGAACTATGATTCAAATGCAGTGGAATCGTGACACACACACACACACACACACACACACACACACACACACACACACAGACAGAGAGACTCCACAGCTTTTTAATTCCTTCTATCCACATCCTTATCAATCACATGTGATAGCGGGCACCACCCCCTTCAACACGGGAAAGATTACCAACTGCCTCGCAAAATAGCATCTTACTCACACACACTGGCCACAATGCGTTTGGAATAATTTTTTAAGATAATGGTGAAAATATGTCAGTGAAAATAATTGAATTTAGATGCACTATCCAAACCAGTTGTCCAGATGGATAGAACCGCCTAGCTCTTCCCTTGATACTGATTATGTGCTCATTGTCTATTCCTGAAGAGATAAGAAAATACATTACACAAATCAATAGTTTGCACAAATTTTATCAGGTTCACACAGGCCGAGATTAAAATGATTATGAAGTGAGGGAAAGTGATGCCAAGAGGGAGACTGTCAATCTATCAAATTTTGAACCATTTCAGTAAATTTAAACATCATGAAGAGCCCTCTGGGATAAAAGGGTTAGATTCTCATACTGAATGTGTGATAGCGCTTATTTTGACTGACGTCTGTATTTAACGAACTTATCCTCAATGGAAAAACGTGCCTCTACTTACACTTTTACTCTACTTCAAAAACATACCTATGCATGCAATTCCCACTGAAATGAATACTAGAGGCAGTAAAACAAATTTTACTTCATATTTATTTTCATATAAATCATGACAGGGCAAATTATTGATTAATAAAGACTTATTTTCATAGGTTTCCTTCCACAAAGTATGTTAACCTCAAAATAATTTTGCCATAGTGCATGATTTATAAACGAATACATTTTGATGTTTGTATCACATGTGTATGTTTTTTCTGGCATCGTAAATTTGCTCGGTAGCCCACCTGGTAGAACAATGCACTTACTCATGATAAAAAGCTCAAAGATTTGTATAAGCAAGCTAAAATGGCATGGTTGCTTTAGCATATGTGCTTATATTTAATGTTTGCTTTTGTTAACACTATCAGTTAGGTTTAGGGTAGAATTTAGAATAGGTGGTTTGTTAGTTTAAAATGTGATAGAGCATTATCCTTTCATTGCCACTCACCATACATTTAATTTCCAAAGTGCTGTGATATGCACAACAATATTGTCAGCTTTACATTCATCAGCTTCAGAATTAACCGAATGCTCTTTTAGTGCTCCTCACTCGACATTTAACTTTGAAATTGGCTCAAAACGTGCAAGAAGCTCTGTAAGATAATTTTGCAGAAATGTCGCCACAGGCATGTTTTTCTTAAGTGGGCCTGGGTAAAAATTAAAAATTTAAAAAATTAAAAATTCTATGCAGTTTCTTCAAAGAGAAAAACAGAAAAAAGTGTATTTATCTCAGTTAGGAGAAAAAAGATTGAAGAGAGGGCAAGAAAGAAGAAAGAGGAATGTAAACAGCGAAGGAGTAAAGCAGGTGATGGATCCAGGCAAAAAAAGAGAGGAAAGTCAGTGTGGCCTTCCCAAAAACATGCCACCTGGCAGGGGCCTGGCCTCGGATGTTTTGCCTGCAGCCAATGACAGAGTCCCACAGGAGGGGCGTAGAGCACATGCCTCTTCAATTAGAGCACTCCATGAGGGAGGAGAATGAGAGGGAGAGGGATAGGGATCGTAGTAGCTAAGGAAAGATTTGTGTGTTGTCAGATGAGTGGTTTAAGAAAAGAGTCGATGAAAAGGGAAAAAAAAGAAATGAAAAAAATAAAAAACTGGAAGAGTCAGACGAGGGCTGTGAGTTTATACGACTGTGGTTAAAGTCATTAAAAAAAAGTCTGCAGCAAATGGTATTACAGCTTCAGTGGTTACAGTGTACGTTGTGCTGGGAATAAAGAACTGCTTCTTATATAAAAAAAAAATGTTTAAAAAGGACAAAAAATAGCAGAGACTTATATAAATCTAATTTGTTTAAATTTGATGAGAACCGGTAAATACACACCTGAAGTCACACTTTACAGTATTAAACGTAGCATGTGGTTTGGCATGCAAACAACCTGCAGCTATAGTCTAATAAATTATATTACTTGGCAGAAGAATTATTTAAATTAGTAATACTAATACATTTCATGATTTATTGATTTTTTCCTCTTTTTTTCCCACTTGAGGCTGTAATATATGAGTTGTTTACATATTTCAACTAGGGCTGGGTGATACATTGACAATACCATACCATGCAAGTTCAGTAAATTGTTTAGAAGAAATAACAGACATTAAAAATCTGACTAACCTATCATTTGATCCATGACCCATCGGTCATCATTTACTCATCCTCATTTCATGTCATTCCAAATCTATGACTTTAATGCTGTTGTTTTTTTTAAATCTCAGTTTTTTTTATTTGTCCATACAATAAAATTCAAAATGGGTTCAACAGTTTTCATTTCACTTTTCAAAATATCTGTTGTGTCGGGTAACTATCTCTTTGAATGGGGGTGTCTGAATCAGTATCCACAATGTGGTGGTCGTCCATCCTTTGCAAAGAGAACATTAACGCTCACTTACTGCAGGCCCCTTAATGAGCTATTAAAGACCTCTTCACTACCGTGAGAGAAACTAAAGTGTGTGCGCTGCAAATGTATTCATTCATGAGCGTCTGACCGTGGCGTACTGAGGCATGCATAATTAATAAGAAAAGGGAGATAAAAGCAGACTGAAGTTATTTTTTTCTTCTTGATGTAAACGTGTGTGTTGCCCATCAGCACGTCTGTGTGTGCCTCCTGAGCCTGTGTCTATCTGTGCATGTGTGTTTATGTGAGCGTGGGAGATAAGTCAGTAGCATTCCTCAGAGTTATTGCCATTCTAAAGTAAGACGGGACAAATAGACGTTAAATGTAGGGCAACATTTTCCTGCTGGCCACTAAATATTTATCACATATTACACATCCAAATGCTGCAGCTTCATATTGCACATGCAATACAGACAAATACTGCTCTAGACTGCGTTTGAGAGAGTCAAAAGATGTATTTTAAAATGAGTAGAGATGTAACTGAAAGATTGAAAATGAGAAGAAATTAGAAATATGATATGTGTGTCTGCACGTGACCAGAGGGACACTAAACTCATCCGCTTCTTCCGCCCATCCCCATGGGTGATCAGCTATGCAATGACCAAATCTAATGCATAACATACTGTCCCCAATCTACACAGGTCACACAATTCAACAGATTGAAAGACGAAGGGCTTTTATCCAACTGAATGTAAATGAAATGAGAATACAAAAAGGCAACCTTGAAAACTAAGGGGCATTTCATGTGCGCTTTCAAATCTCATTCTTTACTCAAAGAAGAAAAAAAAAGAGCTGACTGAGGGGACATTAAAATTAATTTTATTCTTCCCTTTTCATTATTTCTTTTTTCTTCTTCTTCTTTTTTTTTTTAAATTTAATCTCTTTACCAATCTCACTGTTTGAAAAAGTTGTGACTTTGTGGTCGAGCAACAATGAATCCTTTCCTAGTTTCCTCATGTTCTTCCAATGCTGTTTCATCCATTTGTGGCATTAATTCCTCTTCCTTTTTGTCTGACTATATACTCAAGGAAGTCCTTACCATTTCAAACAAATCTATTAATTATTCAATTAGTTAAAATCAACAGTAAAGACTCATACTATTCTTTACTGTTCAGAAGGAATATCAGATGACTGAACATATTTTATGATCTCATTCACAAGAGAATTAACATAATTTTTCCTAGAACAAGAAACCTTCACACTTCAAAAAGCACCATTAGGGAAAATAGACCAAAGGGATACAGCTTAGTAAGAGGTTGTGCAGCGGAAATATCGGACAGAAGTGTGTAATTCTCAACAGATCTGTCACTTTAAACATTATTGCTGTTATAAATTAATTAAAGTGACGTGATTGACAGGATATGTCCATTGCAAATCAAACTCTTGAGTTACAGTGCTCCACAAAGAGCTCAGAGAGACAGGAAATATGGTGTGTGTGTGTGTGTGTGTGTGTGTGTGTGTCTGTCTAAGTTTATAACACACATCACCTACACTGGAGAACAGAAAAAAAAAACAATAACTTACTGTAAAGTAACAATGAATGCTGCAACCCAGGCACATTGGAAAAACATGCCTGTAAAAACATGAAAAACGTTTTTGAAAAGTGATATAACGTTGCTTCTTGTTAGTTTCATGACAATTTCAAAGTGAAATGTCCAGTGAATGGTGCTAAATGTGTGTTCAGTTTTCTTCAAAACCTACAAACGTGTATCTAGCAGTGTTTTATTATGTTCGTTGTTATACATATTGTGCTAGTTCTGAAATTAATTTTCTAGTGAGTGGTTCTAAAATGTTAATGAAAAAAAATATATAAGCTATTTTAAACCATACCCTAAACCTAACCAAGTGTTAAAGGCAAACATGGGATAAAACGACACTGCATACTTATCATGACTCGTATTTTGTGTCTTGAGGTCATAAAAGCACTGTGCCATGCAAAATAATTCTTTATTAATCAATATCGTAATAATAATGTAATAGTAATTTATCTGAAAGGAATAACATTTGTTGGTGTTTTACTGTCACCAGTGCACTGAATTGTATGAATATGTTAATTTTTGGAGATTAGCAAAAATATAGGTAGAGGCACAATTTTCCAGTGAGCCTATGTTGCAATAATGTCTTAATTAAAATGTTTACAAAAAATGCAGGTTAGTGTATCACTTTTTGATTTAGTCAATAACCTGCATTAAAGTCAATCAAAAATCAATCCAAAAACAAATAAGGCTATGCATTTAACACATTTTTATTAATATAAAAAATGATTTAGAAATCATTCAGGCCAACACGATATGGAAATTAAACAAATAACATACTGACTCCTAAAACCATTTTTGGTCCCACTTTATATTAAGTGGCCTTAACAACTATGCACTTACATTTAAATTAATAATTTAGTACAATGCACTTACTGTGTACATACATGTTTTACATTGTACTTATATTTTTAAAATACCTGCATGTAATTACATCTTTAATTAATTTCTGTAATTACATTTATAATTACACTCTTGACCTAACCCTTACACCTTAACCCACCCTTAAACCTACCCATACCACCAAACCTGTCCCTAACCTTACCGTATCCCACCTCAATAGCAGCAAAACTGTTTTGCAATACAATATGAACACAGTAAGTACATTGTACTTATTTTTTGATGTAAGTACATAGTCGTTAAGGCCACTTAATGTAAAGTGGGACCCCATTTTTTGCCAAATCATCTGCCAAAATAACATAATATCCTTGAATTATTATTAATTGGGGACTTGTCTCAGCAAACATTGATATATGTGATTCATTATATATTGATTAATAAATAAATGCATCATAATTATTGTAACTAAATAGATTCAAAGTTTCAATCGACTGACAGCCAAAACAATAGAAGTATGGTATTTCCTCATTTACAGAGCAAAGAATAAATGTGTGTGGTTATAGTACATCTCTGTTAGAGTCCCAGCTTCTCTCTGTGAAAGCAACAGACAGAGACAGATCACTGGTGAGAGGGACATTGGATATGGGGAGGGGAGGTCTAGCATGTCTGAGTGTCTTTTCTTGACCCCCTACCTCATCTCCAGCTGTACATCAGAGATTGCATCTGCTTAGGGGGCTTTCTGCACACGCTCAGAACAGTGACTTCCCACATGATTTACCGTTTCTTATCATACACACCTGCGCTAGGTAACCCATTAGTTGTGCCCTATCTTTTGTGTAGATGCTTTGTCTATCCCCGTGTTGGCCAACAAACCAAATGGATAACACGGCACAGCTGGCCGTGATGAGAAGGCCTGCGCATTAGAATAATTGAGAGAGAAGAGAAATGAATAAGAAAGGAGCAAGGGATGGGGCAACTGGAACTGGTGCAGATGTGCAGTTCAAGTCCATGTGTGTGGATGACACTTCAGAGGCCAAGGTCCGCTGGGAAAGCAGTGCGTGTGCGTTTGTCCTGATTAGTGCACAGCAGATGTGCAATAGTAGGGAGCATAAAGCAAGCTGAGAAAAAAGGTCCCAGCAAGCCTGTCATTATATTCCAGTACATCTCTCTCTCTCCATAGAGAAATAATTATGCTAACAGTTGTGGCCAATACACTGTGGCCTCTTTAACCTCAACAACACATCTCCCAGAGTCTATTCGAATCAACATCAACGCCAGCTATTGTAGTGGAAACTCAGGAAATCACTGTAACAATTTATTTTTACAATAGTCTCTGTATTAAATAACTAATGAATATGGTATAATATTCACGATAGCAAGATAATCTACTGTTTGAACTTTCTGTAATAGTTGCATATGAGTCCCTTAGTTGTCCTCAGTGTGAAAAGATGGATCTCAAAATCATACAGTCATTGTTGGAAAGGGTTCAAATACACACAAATTCTGGAAAACCAAAGAATTTGTGGTACCTGAAGGATTATTCTGAAGAACAGCAGACGGTTTAACTGTTCAGGACAAACAAGGGACTCATGAACAACTATCACTAAACAAAAAAAAATAAAATAAAATAAAATAAACACAGCTTTGGATCATTCAGGTAACAACACAGTATTAAGAATCAAGTGTATGTAAACTTTTGAACGGGGTCATTTTTATAAATTCAACTATTATTTTCTCTTGTGGACTATATGTAAACATCTTTTATGTGAAATATCTTATTCAGGTCAGAACTAAATAATGCATTTTGTATGATCCCTCTTATTTTGGTCAAATAATTAACATTTTGCAGATTCTGAAAGTTTTGACTTCAACTGTAGGTGACAACAGCAAGGAAGCTCACTTGATTTTTGAACAGAGCTATATGCATCTCTGCACATGCACATTAAACACATTGCTTCCAGATTTTGTGTATAAAAGTGAGACTAAAACTCATAGTAGTGTGGTTAGTCTGGTGTGTGTGGCAGGGGGTGGTGGTGAGCTGGAACAGATGCAGGTTCTGTGGTTCTCGCAATGGATTCTTCTTGGTCTGTGAATTGTGAGCATAGTTATCAAGCATGATTTTCAGTGAATAATAACTTATTATTAACTTAATAATAACTGATCCTTATGCTAATTATATTATTTCATAGAATATATTTAGCAAATCGTGTGAACCACTTTTATGGTGTTTATGTCCTTTTTTTCATTCACTTTCTTTCACTGCACAGAAAAGTGCTGCGTGAACACTAAACATCGTTTTCATGAAAATAGAAACTAATATGGGATTGGAACAAAACTTGAGTGAGTAAATTATGACAGTATTTCATTTTAGGTTGAACTATTATATATATTAACACACATCGACTTAAGCAGCTTGTGGTTTGGACCGGCTGTGCCTTTATACAGTACTTTCACATACACATACACATTTCTGTGAAACACAACACTCTCAATAAATACTACTGCCCAACCACAGACATATGATCATATTAGATTATTGGAGGAAAGAGCAGAACGACAAAAAAAAAGAGTGAGAAAGAGAGTTAAAGACCTATGCAGAGCGACAGAGACAGAGTGAGTCTGGTTTTTAAATGAGTCTGGTTTCTTGGTTTTAAAATGCGATTAACCTTCGAAAAATGAGCAGTTTTATTAAAAATAACAGTGAACTGAGGTTTACTCCCAGCAGAAAAAAAAAATAGCAAAACAGATTAAGGAAAATAAAGGGAATAAAGTGCCAGTGCCGAAGAATTCGTTCCACTGGACATAAGCCTTGGAGCCAAGATGAGACAGCAGGGGAAAAAAATGAAATAAATGAGGGACAAGAGTATTTTCAGGCCTTCTTGGAATAACAAAAAGGAAAAGATTCAAAACAAAAAATGACACTTAGTAGAAAAACAATTGAGAATAAGTGGAAACAACTGGAGAAGAGCAAGACTTTTGCATGCAACCCTTACAAAAAACACTGTGATGGTATCAAATGTTTGATATATTTACCATGGTACTGAATCATTGTCATATTCATACATGTACCATTCAGTGTTATTTTAGTATCACTGAGATTTCAGCTTATTTTGAGTAACAAAAATGTATGCTCTATGCTTTTAGTTTCAGTTAACTATAATAACCCTGATATCATTTGTGCAATGTATAAATAGTTGATTTAGTACAATATAACTTCATGTTCAAGTTTCTTTTTTGTTGCCATTCTTGTTTTTATTTATTTATTTATGTTAGTGAACCAATAAAGAAAGACTTAAATTTATCATTTAAACTATTATGATGTATAGAAAATGTGATTATGTCAGCTAAAGTACACTCTTTCATAGATGTGCTGGTAATAGAGTCCACACCACACATCCACACCAGCACCTGCAAAGACACTACAGCTTTTCCAGATCAGAAACCAGCTGAAAGTATCAGTACAACAGCTGAAAGAAGCAATAAAAATTTGGCCAAAGAACAAAGACAATGAAAAGAAACTTGGCAGAGCTCAAACACATATAAGAACTGCGAGAGATGAAGGTAGGGAGCATGTAGGGAGAGAGAGAGAGAGAGAGAGACAGAGAGAGAGAGATGGTATATTATCCAAATAATACATGTTGGTTTGTGTATGTTTGTCTTAGTGGTTTGTCGTGTGGTGTGTCTACCATCTCTTATGCCCTCTCTGTGATGGAGTCTGGGTTTGTGTGGTATAACCCATGCCTTTGAATGTTTTGCAAGTAAGCCAGGCTTCTCACTACAGTTATCACCTTCATCATGTCCACAATATTCTGCTTGGCTGCACACATGACTCTGGCAAGACAGATGGGTCATTCTTGTTATGCAGCACAGCTCTGTAACTTTTAAAAATAAATATGCTTTTTGTTGTAGTCTAGTATTTCTATAAAAGGGTAAAACAGACACTGTATGCTCTGCTACTGTGAAAAAGATGTGTGTTTAACTATAAAGCATGCTCTTGTTGTGTAATATTAATGAAACTAAATGCCACTTAAGTGTACTAAAGAGAGACACTTTTATGGCTGTTTCATGACACACTTGAGAATTTTTTTATTATAATTTGAACTGTTGTGTCTTGTTCAATATTACATTTGAAGTTAATACACATTTTACATTTACTAATATATTTCAGTACATAGCATACAAATATCAACAGAATTATTTTACAATGTTTACTATAAATTATCAAGGTTTCATACCACATTTCCCAAGTTTACCATAAATGCTTGGCAGTATTCAGCAGTATACTTTAACCATATTTCAAAGACAACATAAGTAATTTTGAAATTACATATAAAGATCTGAGTCTATCTATCAAGTCTTACTAAAGTTTGTTCAACTAATTGCATTTAATACAAATTGAAACTATAATACTTTTTCATTTAATTTCAATTAACATGTAGTTAAGTCTGAAAGCATTACATTCAGATCTCACTTAAGTATATTATTTTAAAGTACATTATTTGCATAAACAGTACAATGTAAACAGTATGAAATAAAGTGTACTTATTTTTCACAAGTGGTTAGGCTCAGACACCTTCATTTTATTAATTATAATTACATTATTTATACAATGACAAGAACATGAACAGAGCAAAAATTAGCAATCGCTAACTGAATTTTAAATAAAGTTAATTTTGAAATTTTTTAATCATGACTTTAAACAGATTTTTGAGGTTAATTTCATTTCAGAATTTCTCCAGCTAAAAATCTAAAAAAATTACTGATGTTTGTGGTGTTGTTTTCCTGCTGAAAATGATGTTACTTTCTGGTCATTAAAGACTGGGCTTTTTTTCTTCTTCTTTTTTTTAATTAATTAAGAGGATTTTACAAAAGATTATCAGCATAAAACACAGGAAAACCCTAATGTATAATGAATTATTCTTTATTTATTATCACTTTTTTGTGTCAGAAGAGCACAACTAAATTGTTAACGTTCTCAAAATAAAGTTTTGACATTTTTCAGCTATTGAAATTATTTAATATTCACCACTACTATCCTTTGTGATAAAATAACTCATTAATGATCCATAATATTTAATTCATCTAGTTTTATCCAATATATTAGGAGCAAGTAAATGGAATGACTCAGCAGGCATGAGCAGTATGAGACTCACGTCGCTCTGTCTGTGTTTGACTGCAGTGAGACGGATATTTGTAAAGAGATGGACGTTCCTGCACTAAAGGACAGTGTTGTGCAAGTTACTTCCAAACTGTAATACATTATAGATTACTTATTACTGTTATTTAAAAGTAATTCCTTAC
>JAUZSZ010000091.1:17286847-17298675 GCA_034780575.1 Labeobarbus marequensis | reverse complement strand
GGGGTGTACTCACTTTTGTGGCCAGCGGTTTAGACATTAATGGCTGTGTGTTGAGTTATTTTGAGGGGACAGCAAATCTACACTGTTATACAAGCTGTACACTCACTACTTTACTTGTAGCTAAGTGTCATTTCTTCAGTGTTGTCACATGAAAGATATAATAAAATATTTACAAAAATGTGAGGGGTGTACTCACTTCTGTGAGATACTGTAGTTGTCTACAGGTGCCACTCATTAAACATCTGATATGCAAACTTTTAGACAAAGGATATAGATATGTGAGAGAGATTTGATTTATTGGAGAAGTGATTTATTGGATAAAAAACACTTATCAATCTCTTATAACAAACATATTGGACTATGACGAATTTCAGAGAGACAGGAGAGTTTTCCAGCACGGTGCAGATAAAGAAAAGGCTGAAAAAAACTAGCCAGCAAATAACAAATCCCAAAAGTGAACCAAAGTTTAGGAATAGACTGTTGAGTTAGAGTGTTTAAGAGAGTAATGATATTATATGGGACATATGTGAGAAGCATGGTCACAGTAGTTATGAGGATGAGATGAAATGCTCTTCTCTTCATGTGGTTTTCCCCTCTTTCTCCCCCTCTCTCTCCTTGTCTTGACTGCTTCAGAGCTCTGAGAACAACCACAAGACAAAACAACTGGATGGAGAGGTAGAGGAGGAAGTGAAGCAAGAGGGACCATGCATGCACATTACTGGTAGAAAACATTAACATGAGCATGCAGCAGAAACAGGAGCCAAATGTGATTATCCAGGCCACAGTGCAGCAGATCACTCTATATCTGAGAGGTTTGTATTTCAGAAAGGTTACAGGATGAACCACTGCCAGGTAACACTCAACACAGATCAGACACTGAAACAGTGGGTGACCAGTGATGCCTATTCCAACTAAAAACTGTGTTAATGCCACAAGACCTGGATATAGAAACCATTTTGTGACTAGAATGAGCAAACACTTCACAGAGAAAAAGATCCCACAAAGAGAAAGGCTGAGGTTGAAGAACTCTGATAAAGCTCCACTTCCTGTTCTTGTAACAATGAGCCAGATCACATAGGAGTGTATAGAAACACCAGACATGAAGCTGTAAGAATTTACAAAAATTTCAAACATTCCTATTTCCCAAAATGGAAATAATGTGTGGTTGGTATGCAGCGTGTTCTCCATTAGTTCTATCTTTATCTTCTCCAACCAGAATGTTGCTATTGTAATCTATAGAAAGAGACAAGTGCAAAAAAAGAAAAGTAAAAAGTAAAATAAAAATAAAAGTAAAATTACACCGGTAATTTTAATACAACCCAGTGTGAGATTCTACACAATACCCAAAGTACACCCAAATAATAAATTGCATTCTAATTTTACGCATCATACCATAATAATTATCTCAATAATATGTTGCTTTTTATAGTCATAGGGTTTAAAGCAGCATTTACCTGAAGAGTGAATGTTCAGTCTCTCTGGTTTGACATAAGGCTCACGGCTGTTTTATATAGCTATTACTTCACAGCTGTCACCATATCAATGATTTTTTTTTTTCATGCACAGCTATGCAAAGTGAAAATCACAAAGTTAGAAAAGACAGACAGTCTTGTGTAAACAACACAACAACAGTTGAAAATGTGTTTCATTTACATTAATGAAAAAACACAGCCACATGATTCCTTTCATTTTCCAATTTTAACCTTAGACCTTCCAGCACCCCACACAAAATTCTAGGTAAATGAAAAACCATGGTATGATGATATATAATGATGGGTTTAAATGGTCAGAAACCTGTATGGTGCTGTAACGACTATCCAGCAGAGGGAGTCCTCGCCCGAATACTGAACCTAGCCCGCTCCCTCTGCAGTCATTTCCTGTTTGACTCTCATATAAGCCGAGACTTGTTCACATGCCAGTTGCGAAGTATTACCAGTTTACCTGCCTTACCAAGCGTTCTTCATTGCCACAGTTCCTGTTTGATTACATGCTTCTGACCCTGCCTGATATCTTGACTCATGGTATTTGTACTCTGCCTAATTGTTGTGATGCCTGTATTGGACTGATGATTGTGTTTGGAATCTTAGCCTGCCTTCTCACTACTGTCTCTGGATTTGCCCCTGTGTAAGACGAACGATCTGCTTGCTTCTCTGTTTTGACCTTCTGCCTGAGTTACTGACCTCTGTTCAAAGTCTTGATCTCTGGATTCTAATCAAGCTCCAGCATCTCTGTTACAGAATACTTCGCCTCCCATGAATCCAGCGGAAGTGTTGAATCTGCAAGCAGCAGTGTCTTATCAAACAGAAATGCTTCAGTGATATCAGGAACAGCTCACCCAGCAACGATCAATCAACGAACACCTGACACACTACATTCGATCTCTCCCTCCACCCACGCCTAAAGCCGCGAGTTTCGCACTTCCTGATAAATTCAACGGCACAGCCGAACAATGCAAGGGCTTTATTCGCCAAGTGCAAGTTTATCTAGAGCATTAAAAGAGAAAAATTTTAATCTGAAGGAATGAAGTGTGCTTTCATCATGACACTTTTGATGGGCAGAGCTATTGATTGGGCAGAGCTATTGATTGGGCAGCAGCCGTTTGGGACTCGGATTACCGACTGAGAAATTCAACAGCGTATTTCATTCAACAACTCTGCGAAGTGTTTGAATACCCTCATGGTGGGAAAGATGTTTCGACACAACTAATCAATATCACACAAGGTAACCGCACCGCTGCTGAGTTTGCCATCGAATTCAGAACACTCGCTGCCCAGAGTGGATGGAATGATGTTGCTTTAAAAGCTATGTTTATTAAAAGTCTTAATTGCAAACTTCAAGCAGAACTGGCATGTAAGGGTGAGGAGTCCTCCCTCTCCGATTTTGTTACCTTTGCCATTAGGATCGATAACCTCATGAGACAAGCGGAACCTAAGAGGAAAAGTGGAAGGGATGCTCAGATCAGCACTTTTCCCAAAAATTCTGTGGAAATTTTCCTACTGATGAACCCATGCAACTCAACACATCTCGATTATCTGAGAGTGAGAGAGAACGGAGACGAAATCAATGCCTGTGTTATTACAGTGGTGAATCAGGCCACCGCAGTCTAGGATGCCCTCACATGCTCCGGAGTAATCCCAGGGTAAATATTGAACACCTTGCCCTTTTAAGTAATAAAACTTTCACACTACTTCTTGTCTTGGAGTTTGATGCTCTGTCTCTTGACCTCACAGCGATGATTGACTCCGAAGCCGCCTTGAATCTTATCCACCAGGACATTGTCACTAAACACCAAATCCCACAACCATGCATTCCCCCATTCCAAGTCAAGGCTATCAACGGTACACAGATTGGGAAAGGTATAACTCACCAAACCAAGACTCTCTCGCTCCAGGTTGGCACTCTGCATAAGGAATCCATCACCTTCTATATCATCAATTCTCCTAAACATGAAGTTGTTCTAGGTCATCCATGGCTCTCTGTTCACAACCCCGAACTCTCTTGGCATCAAGGGGAATTAACCCGCTGGTCATCATTTTGTATGAATCACTGCATCTCTGCAAAACCACAATCATGTCTCACAACTAGTGTAGAAAATCCCGAGACACATAAGAAGATTCATATTCCCCATTGCTACCAAGATCTCTCTGATGTATTCAGCAATACCAAAGCCACTCAACTACCTCTACATAGACCCTGGGACTGTGCCATCGATCTCCTACCTAACTCCCAACCCCCCAAGAGTAAAGTATATCCACTTTCTAGAACTGAAACTCAAGCCATGGAAGAATATGAGGAGGAAGCTCTAAAATCAGGGTTTATTCGACCATCAACCTCTCCAGCAGCTGCAGGGTTTTTCTTCATAGAGAAGAAAGATGGCGGTCTAAGACCATGTATCGATTATAGAGGGCTGAATAACATTACAATTAAATTCCGTTATCCCCTTCCACTAGTTCCCTCGGCACTCGAACAACTCAGAGAAGCCCGTATTTACACCAAACTCGATCTCCGAAGTGCATACAACCTTGTGAGAATCAAGAAGGGAGATGAATGGAAAACAGCCTCTCACCACCAGGGGGCACTATGAATATCAGGTAATGCTGTATGGGCTAGCAAACTCACCTGCAATCTTCCAATCATTCATAAACAAAATCTTCAGAGACCTTCTAAATAAGTTTGTTATCGCCTATATCGATGATATCCTCATCTTTTCAAAAACTGAACGAGAACACATCTCTCATGTCCGAACAGTCCTTTCCCAACTTCTGGAGTATAAATTATATGTCAAAGCTGAAAAATGTGAGTTCCACGTTAACCAAACCTCTTTCCTGGGTTACCACATCAGTTCACAGGGCGTCAGAATGGACAATCTCAAAGTTCAAGCAGTCACTGAGTGGCCACAACCACAAACCATCAAGGATTTGCAGAGATTTCAATTCAATTCAATTCAATTCAAGTGTATTTGTATAGCGCTTTTTACGATACAGATCGTTGCAAAGCAGCTCTACAGGAATTTAAGTTTCCACAATATATTTGTATATTGTAGAACCTTAATATATTTAACTTATGTTTTTTTGGTATTTGGTAATTCTGTATGTTGTCTGAGCGTCCTCTGAGGGGTTGGCATTATCTCCTCTCAGGTGTTCGGTCATCTCAGATCATTTAAGAGTTGGATCCAGACTGGAGCTTCTGGAATTCCTAGTTACCACATATTTGACAATATAATAACAATACTAGTAATAATTATAGTAATATATGATTTATTATAATTACTATTATTGTTTATTTTATTTTATCAAAAATAAAAGGTTGTTCAATCACTCTGGTTTAAGAAAGCTGTAGGACTCAAAATGATCTTCAAAAACCTTTGCTGTTGGGATTTTATATCTCTTTGTTTTGTTTTTCTATGGATAAAACTGGACAAAGAAAGACATTTCCTTCCACTAAGGGACCATCAATCATCTCCAAGTATCTAAGATACCATAATGGTGAACCAGTGAAGCTATGAAAGCTAAGAGCCTTTGTACTGCAATACTGCCCTCTACTGCCAGGAATATTTACTTCAGTACAAAAGAACAAAGGAAACCACACAGAAAAGGACACAAAGGAAAGTAAGGAATATGTACAACACCTGATAGGTAGTGATCAGAGTCATCCTTAAAGACAGCACTGACCATATTTTCTGTCCTCATTTCTCCTTGACCCAGCTTCTCTGTACTCTTTTAAACTATTTCTGAAACCATAAAAATCTATTCAATTATGTATTGTATTTCTGAATTGGTATCATAAGTACATTTCAAATCATTGCCATTCATAAGCAAGTAAATTGCCCAGTATGTGTGAGGGAGATTTTGTACCATATACAATTATTATGAAAACCACAGTGGAAACCACTAGTCATATGACACACAAACGATATTAAAGCCGCTCTAACCAGCTATTTTAGATCCAAACCACACCCATCTCACCTGTGCACACCTCTTCCCACTTTCTTTCCCTCTAATTCTCTCACTTTCCCCTCTCTGTCTATTCCTCACTCAACTGTGTTTTCATCTATTACTACACTTTAGATCAAACCAGGTGAGTTGCTTTTAAAGAAGCAAAAACAAAATTTGATTTGAATGGATTTGAGTGGAAAGGCATCGACACGTACTGTATTGGGAAGTGTGTGTATGTAATGCAAATTAAAATATCAAATGCAGCTCTGATTTATGTTTATTGCTTCATTACAGATTAAAAATGGGCTGCTTCACATTTGTCAAAGTTGTGATGGTTGTTTTCAACTTGCTTATCTGTGTAAGCAAGCTTTTTTCCTCATTATATGTATACATTTGAGTGCAGGGAGGGGGGTGTTTAGAAGAATAATTGCATTTCTTTATTAATTGACTGAGACTTTTATGTGGGGTGTAAAGAATGAAATAGATTCAGCCTGCCTTTGACTGAGCAACAAATAATTTATCCTCTACTCTTTACAACGAACGCACACAGTACACACATAAATTGAACTAATGCAAACCGATAACACAAATCCATTAGAAAATGCTTCATTGCTCCACGGTGAAGTCTTGATAATCGCAGTCAAAGTGTGAATGTAAGTCAGTCACACTTGCTCACATGCAACAATTTTCATCTCATTATTGTTCACAGCCACTTTGTTTGTTTGAGTGCTAAAGCCTGCAAGTGCCTTAAATGATGGGTATGCTGGGTTGCTTGGTGGGACAGGAGATTTTTAAGGCTGTAGATACAGGAACAAAGGAAAGCGTACATAAAAGTGTACAATATTTAATTCAAAGCATTGCTAGGGCAGTATACTATTAATTTCTATTTGGTGAACGGTTTCTATTTATCTGAACTACAACTGACTTATCAGTCTTAATACCTGTCAAGGTTGGTAGAGGACAAAACTGGCACTACATAGGTTATACCGAACACAAGGTCAAGGTTTTCTGCAAAGATTTCATTAAAAGCAAAAAACGAGAAATTTATAATCAAGTGCTTTTTGTCCTTTTTTGTCAAAATCTCAGCATAAATCAATCAGGCTGTCATTCAGTCTTAAGCCTGACATAATGATTCGAGAGCAATGGTTGGTCAACCAAAGATAAACTAATTTGATTTACGTCTTCTTCAAATATTAGAAACTCGCTTTGTTTAACTACTGTGTGTGTCTGATTATTGAGTATATTTAAACCAAGGACAATAACCATAATGTTAATAGACTAAAGGTCAGAATGCACTGTGCAACACTTACCCAGATTTTGCACTGATTTACAGTGTCGAGTCAACACTGACTATTGAAAATCAGAGCCAATCTAGAGATTTGAGTTGACAGAATTTCGCCGAATATCAGGTAGTATATGATGGGCACAGGCTCCATTTTTTAGCTTCTGGTTATGACTCCATCATTACTGAGGATATCAAGCATGTTTAATATTTTTAGCCTATTTTAGAAGACATTTTGACTTCATTTGTTATGCTTCTCCTCCTTTCTTGTGTTCAGAACAACCTGAAAGTCTAGTAGTGTGTGATCCTCAGTTATGTATTGTATGATCCCCAATTTTTCCTCTGTAATAATTTACAAAGTCAGCAAGTGTACAGTATACCTAGTGTTCAGATTTTAAAATCACACAGTGTATTCCAGTCTTAATTTAAAATCAGAATCACCATACTTTAAAGAGTGTGAGAATTTGATGTGATGATGTAACTGCAGTGTGGATGCTAAAATAGTTTTTGTTATAGTTATCTTTATAGTTATAGTTCATGGTGTGAATGGGCCTTTATTGTCAAAACGTGACAAATGCAGATGTTCAAGTATTAATGGTGAATGTTAGTAACAGTATGTCTGGTATATGTCTTTTTTTGCAGTAAATACATTTACATTTGGCTATGATATCAATAACAACGCATAAACTAACCAAGTGCAAATACCTCCCTAAATATTACACAAATAGTTGTCATTGTAACTGGATTGGATTCCTATTGTAGGGTTAAATATTTGGGTGTATTGAGCCAAGAAGCTCCAACAAAGCAACAGATCACATTGAGTTGAAAAACTCCCATCTTTGTGAATTGTAAACTGAGGCTGCACATTTATGTGTTCATTATATTTTACACATTTATGCTTACATTTAATAAGACAGCCCTCAACATGCTTTTTTTTCTGTTTAAGATCCCCCTGCAGAGCGGTCTCCATAATTCCCTGTGTAATACCATGGAAATCCAAATTATTTTCCTCCCCTCTCCAAGTCTTTCATTCCACTTCCATACATTGTGCCTTAGTTTACCCTTACACATGATCTGATTTCCATGCAATCTCTCTTGAAGCATCTTTCTTTGGCACACCATTTCCAACATTACGCCATGCATGGTGGCATTTCATCAAAGCATTATTTGCTTAAAAAAACAGTGATAATTATGACAGGAAGGAAGGAATTTTTGAAGAAAAGAAGTTGAAGGTACAGTAATATGCCCGTCACATTCTATTTGCTTAGAGACGTGTCCATTCTCAAAAGCTGACAGTTAAACTGCTAAAACATTCAGACAATTCCCGAAGCTCCGACCGTGAGCGCAAATGGTAAAATGAAAATTATTCTCACGTGGAAAAAAATAAGCGTTGACGGGAAGGATTATTGAGCGTTTTATGTTCAGCTGTCATCCAGCTGAGCTGGATGTGAGTCTCCCTGACAGGCGTGATTGTGTCAGACAGAACATATCAGGGTTCAGAGATGGTTATGGCACCAACTGTGAATTGACATGCTGAAACCAACTCATTCATTAACCCAAACCACTACCAAATGTGTTCTGGGGCTTAGACCTTTTGATATCCGACTGGATGCATATCATTCTGCTTGGACACATCGCATGAAACAGGCAGAGCCTTTGAATAAACCTCTTCTACATCCCACAGTTAAATAAGCCAACCGTGGAGTTGCACTTGGATCTTGATACATCAGAAGACACATAATGACAACAACATTGTGTGTCCATCATTACCCCAGGAAACCCATGCCATGGTTATGTGTCAGACCTATTGTCAGCAAAGAGTCCTGGAAGTGACATAAATGAGCAGTCGAGCACCTAATCCTGCAGGCTTGTGGCCATTAAGGGCACCCTTTAGTTTTCTATTGAGCCATTGCCATTGTTGAATGACCTACCTCTATGGAAGAACACACATAACTCAGGTACACTCTGGCAATAATGGGAAATCCATGCAGGGCCTCTTATCGTACAGCGTAACGGTGAGAATAAAAGGTCATGGGAAAATGCCTAAGATAAAGGAGCCAAATACACATGAATACAACTGATACACGCCTGTGGTCATAATGCTTTTATATGAACTGGAGCTTATAGCAAAGTAACCTGAGCATGAGGTATGATGATGTTTTATGAACTAAAATATGTGTGTTAATCAGCACTATATCACAGTATCAGACTACAGATTTTGTTTTGGGAGGTACAAAAGACTATAACTTACAGTAGTTGGTCACATTACTGACGTTGATACAGTTGATATGCAAACATTTCTCCTAAGACATGTTCTTAATTCATTTACTGAGAGGATTTTGAAGACTACAGGAATACTGTGATTGATAACAACAAGAATTCACTTACCCAGAACATTTACTAGGCTATGTGTCCTTTTCGCAGACTCTCTCGTCTTGTTGTTGTTTCATTCAAACGCATCGGACACCATCTTTGTGTAGTCACATTTACCATTGTTTGTCGCATGTCTGAGCAAAAACATAGTGATTTTCATACTATGCGTAATTTGCACAATCGGGAATTTTAGATTTCTAATTTAGTCACGTGATTTGCCGCGTGGACCATCAGAAAGCTTGGTACAAAGAGACATCTTTGTGAGCTGTCACATTACTGCACATTAAAGAAATAATGAAAAAGGAAAAGAAAATAGTAAAAGTATAGCTAAAACTACAACATATTGTAATCTTTTGAATGGCTCCTTTTTTGTCATTAAATAGGCTGACCTCATTACATAAATAGGCTATTAATGCACCACTGAGTTGGCGTTTCATTTGGCAACCTGCTAAACTGAGGAACTACTTGGCTTGGTGGAAGGATAATTTGTTATCCTTGAAATTATACAATTTTTGTTGCTGTTTGTTCGGAAACCTATTTCAGAGTTTTCCAATGCGTTTGGCCAGCTATTGCCAAACGCATTCTGCATGTGCCTAACAACTCACCTAAGCTGCAAACCATGACTTTTTGGGGATTGCTGCTTTATTTTGTGCAGTTAGTCTATTGAGGCATATACCTTTTTGTCATGTTACAACATAGACAGTGGTGTGTAATGGTTTGCAGCAGAGAAGCATCAATCATATCAGTAATTGGGGGGAAATTTGGACATGTCTGATTATTGGGGAGGGGGACAGCTCTGATGACAGGGTGACTGTATGCATTATCCTATTTTTATCTATGCATTAGCATATCACTATTAAAATGAAATGGCATATTTGTGAATGTAAAAAGTGGAAAATGTTTTTGACAGCTGGCGGGCATGTGTTTGGCGGCTGCAGGGATATGGGTGACAGTGAACGGAGATTCCTTTCTGAAAGTTTTGCCACCCTTTACTAATGATTATGAGAGTCATGTCAATGTAGGAATCTTCTGCATCACTATTGGAGCAGTTATGACTCTACTTGGACTGCTGGGGTGCTGTGGATCTCAGAAAGAGAGCAAATGCCTTCTTATAATGGTAAATCTCATTCATCTTCTTACCTAATATCAAGTGCAATACGAATAATAATGTTTGTACGTTCAAGTTTTGTTAATATGTTCACTCTCTTTGTCTTTCTCTGTGCTATCAGTTCTTCTCCATCATCCTGGTCATTTGCATTGCTGAGACAGCAGCCGCAATAGTAGTCCTGGTCTATTCCTCATACGTGAGTCTCGTTCTAAACCACTGACCTCTCTGCCAATCCTCCCCATCCTCCCACACACTCTTTGTCTCTCTTTTCATTTTAGCTGCATGTAAATTCCCATCATACTCTGGCCATCATTAAATTAGGGGGTTTGAAATGGCTCCAGCACATTCAGCCACTTAATAACTCCCAGATTGCCTCAGGCGCTATGCCAGCACTCTCACTTTGAGCAATTTATCGCACTACAATATTGACATTTAGGCATTTTATATGCAAAACAGGCGATTTACATACAGAGCTTCAACCATTTTGTGAAATGTATAATAATTACAACAGCTTTCAATGAGTTATGGAGGGTATGTTAAGAGAATAATGCCAGTTAATTAAAAACACAAAGGTCTTTTAGGGCAAATTAAAAATTTAATTCCATTTAACAGACAGCAATCTCATTTAATACATATAAACAGATAAACCTATATTAGAAAAAGAACATATACATGATAAAATTATATACAAGTGCAATCCAAAATCTAAGACTACTTTGGAAATCTGGTATTCAAAAAATGTAAAACAAATATTAGGCCATAAATTAATACAAAATGATTAATTAATATTCAAAGTTTATTAAAAAAAACTAACTAAATAAAAATGATTAATAATAAGTATTATTTTACCTTAATGTTTAAAATCACAAATTAAATAAGCACATTTATTAAGTTAATTTATGACATTAACCATGTTAATTAAAGGTCAGATATTCTTGCTTCCATTGTAGCACAAGAATCTCTTCAGAACATTCTGCTGAATAACATGATCAACGGGTTTTACACAACTTACTATGCCATACAAAATAAATACTAAGAAATTATAGAAGCTCATACTTTTGAATCACACTGTCTATTTGTGGTGTTTGGTAATTGTGTTTCTCCTCCATAGAGATTTAAAATGATCTTCTAGGTATTTATGCAAGCGTAGAATCAGTTTGTTCATGAAACATCATTTATATAGCTATCTGGATGAAACGCGGTACTTCATCAACAAGCCAGAGCGGTTAATGCTACTGGGAGTCACCAGAAAGGAAAAGTTGATGGATTAGCTTGCACGTAATAACTCCACTGATCTGTGTAGCTTCCACTACTTCATAGGTGGGAGGGGGAGCACTTTTAATTGTGTTTTGTCTGCACATCCCACAGGCATGCTGTGCCGAAGACCACTCTTGCTGACCCTACCTTTCCCAGCAAACACACACGCACGCGCACACACACACATGCAACAGAGTCCTTGTGTACCTAAAACTCATCTGGTTTTATTAATCAAATCCCAACTAATAAGGGAGAAAATAAGAAGAGAGAGAGAGACACAGACACACACACACACACACACACACACATGCAACAGAGTCCTTGTGTACCTAAAACTCATCTGGTTTTATTAATCAAATCCCAACTAATAAGG
>JAUZSZ010000091.1:17011584-17025876 GCA_034780575.1 Labeobarbus marequensis | reverse complement strand
ATGAAGCCACCGATGGCGGTGAGCCCGGGTGCGAGGGCCCGTTCATCGCTGCTTGCAGCTTTAATTTATTTATTTATAGGGTTTTTTTGTATTTTGTTGTTTTGGGCTTTTGTTTGTTTTGTTTTTTTGGTTTGGTATTTTGTTTGCTTTGCTTTGCTTTGTTTTACTTTGTTTTGTTTTGTTTTGTTCTGTTGCATCTTGTTTGCATCATATCTGGCTTGTAGTTTTGACCTCCTAAGGAGCTGTTCTCACAGGATGCATTTACTTTACGGCTTTACTAGGGGTCTTGATAAGCAATTTGGTTAACTAAAAATGTGGTGCTAGACACTGAAAAAACAGCAATCTGACACATGTGCAACAATTAAAAACGTCACATAGCTGGATTACAAAAATATGCTTCCTGTGTGAATGGTACCTGAGGGTTTAATTTAACAAAATCTGTCTGGTTCTGTATCTCATTTCTAAGCACCACAAGATAATGCTTAATAACTGTAAATTTGGTAATTTTAGGCCGCTTGTGGCTCTGACCTGATCCCTGTTGGGTAAAGGGTCTCTGCGTGGTCTGCCCCAAGGGGTGACATGGAGTCCACACTGTTCCCGGACACACGATCCTTCAGCCACCCTTCCCTCCCACACACACATACAGACACTCTCTCTCTCTGTTTATTTCTGGAGCAACATGCCCCACACTCGCCCAGTCTCTCTCTCTCTCACTTATACATGTGTCTCGCTCTCCTCACCCCATAGTGGGGTATAATTAGCTCCTCTGACAGGTGGGAGGGATCGGGTCTCCCGAAGAATGAAGCTACCAATTTACGCCCAAATTACACAGGCACACAGACACTCTCACCTACTCTCACTTACTCTCACTTACACACACAAACACATGCTCACCTTCTCTCACATATCAGATACATGCACCTACTGATGTGTGATCACACTCAAACACTTACTTTTGCTAACTTCAGTGCACTCCTACAGAGTGTGGCACACATGAAATCTCTATTTCCTTTTAACCTGACAATGTCCCACATGTTCATAACCAACCCATAAAACATCCATTGTCCATCCGAATATGAAGAAATAAAGCATTAAGAATGTTCTGCTCTCTTCACAGTGTAAGAAGAAACACACGCTGGTGTGTCCAGACTTCTCCAGTACTGGCGTGTGTCCACGTGGATCCAAATGCAAACTGCACCACAGACAGAGCTTGAAACGCTCCGGCTCTAACGCAAGCTTTGGACCGGCCAAGAAAGCCCGTACTAATGACATTTTAAAGAGGTCAGGATCAGGAACTAATCTTTTTTTTTTCTCCTTTCTGTACTGTTGAAAAAAAGAAATTATCATTATTTGAATAATATTATTATAGGGAAGCGACCTGAATAACCATGTAAGCATGATGTTTATTTATAAATTCCTTTGAAAATACTTTTTTTTTAATCTTATAAAAATCTTATATTAATTGGTTTTTTGCCTTTTCAGTTCAGAGAAAGTTCAGACACAATCTACAGAGTCCATACAGGCAGATGAGGGCTCGTCCTTCTCAGGTCCTGAGAAGCTGCCTTCCTTCATCTCCTTGTCCAGCTCTCCTGACATGTCAGAGAACCCTGATACCCCAAAGGTCCCCCCTGCGGCAGGCCCACAGGCCAAAGGTGTGTATTTATAAATCTACAGGACTTCAGATTTAACAGATTCAGTATCAAATAATAATTATAACATACAGTAGATACATTGGCCAAAGTATATGAACACTAAAGCTACACTTAATGAATAAATGTTATTGCACTAGTTAAATATAAAACCAGGTGGTACTTTAAAGAAAGCTAACAAAATATTTCACAAAAAGACATTTGTTAGCATAAATAATTATATTATTAAAAATTAAGATAAAATGTCTGTAGTTTATGTGATGATAGCTACACCTGCTGTTACTCTGCCAGGACACCTGTGTAAAAATTGAGGAAATTACTTAATATGCATAACAAAAATTGGAGTAATTAGAAAAATATTCTTCAGAAAAATAAACTTAGCTCTAAGAAAAGGTCTGTAGAAATTTGTTCGCTGATGCCACTTGTTTTGCATCTAATGCACTGCAATACTATATTCATATAAATGTAAAATAGGCTTGTTAAGTGTGGCTTAAGAGTCCAAATACTTTTTAGGGTCACTGTATATATAAAGCATAAGGAGGTAATAAATATTTATGGAATACGAAGTTGGGCTACTTAATACGCAGTGATGGGGTTAATAATATCGAGGGGGTTGATATTATTTAAGAGAGGGGCTACATGAGGTATATAATACTTACTGAGGGGCTACTAATATTTAGGTTTGTTGTTAAGGACAGGCACAGCTGAAGCTGGCATGTCTGTCTCACTGATAGAGGATTAGTGGAGAGGGGCCCCTATATCCTCACACACACACACACACTCGCCAGCCGCACCCTATGGAACAGTGTATTTCTCTCTCCACACTCAATAAGAAAAACCTGATATACTTCCCTCACACAAACGCACACACATGGCATTTTTTCAGCAAGAAATGATCAACTTCTCTTAAAGGTTCTGAGAATCTAGTTCTAACTTTTTAGTATTCTTCTGAACACTTTTCAACTCTTCAGTCTTCTCCTTTCTCATGTTTTCATACTTCCTTTCTTAAATTAGTTACTGCAGAACAGAAACCACTGTCATTAACCTCTGACTTTACACCCTAACAGTGGCTTTTCACAGTCATATGGTCATACTGAAGCGTGGCATACACTCATTCTTTTCTCTATACGCAAATATTTAAAAATGTATACATCTGTTTCTGATTCGGTTTAGCTCATGTTCATGCATGTAGGGTTTCCTTCTATTTCTAAAGCTTTCATGAGTGATGGTAAGTATCATGTCTGCATATTTATACAAATTTATGCTTGTTATACATACACACACTTCCCTCTGCCAACTTCCTATTTCTCTCGTGCCAAGTTCCAGATCACTTCCCCTTTGGGATCATTGATGGCAGCCCTGTGTCTCAGAATAGCACAGGTGCCCACCAGACCACCATGGCTTTTCACATGTCATATCACATATTAATTATTCTTTTTATTTATTAATTTTTTAATTTTTGTCATCATTTGTTTTTTAAAAATATATTATTCATTTTTATTTACTGTTATTTTTCATTTATAGTTTAAATTTCAGTTATATTCAATGTTGCTTCCTAACAGGAATTGGAATTTACAATATATTTTCAATTTATATATATATATATATATATATATATATTTATTTATTTATTTATTTTTTTTTTTACTGTCAACTACTGTCAAGTGAAAAATCAATGGTTTATAACATTTAGTCATTTAGACATAAGATTTAAGACATAAGATTTAAGACATTTAAGACATAGACATAAGATTTCAGATTGTGGAAAGCGAAGGGAACATGTCTCTGAAGACAGAAGCTCATCCAGATGCAGTGTCTTCAGGCAGTAAAGCAGCCAAAGTGGATAACAATGAGAATACAATTCAGCCTCCCCAGAAGGACCTCCACAAGCTACAGGATAATGGCCATTTTCTAGGTACTGTGTGGTGTTTCATATGTTAAGTGGGGTGAAACTGAACACACCTTTGGCCCACGTGACTGCTGTGCATGTGAACACTGACAGAGAGCCTTGATGGACAATTAAAGAGCAATTCACTGCCAAATGACACAGGAGACAGGATGCCTGACAACATGTTAATCAGCTCATCCTAATCTGGCCTACACATACTTTAGTAGTCTCATTGTTTTAATATATTCAATTCCAGAGGTTCATTTATAGCAACACCATAGGCCGTGTCTGTAAACACGATTTGGGCAAAATTATATTTTTTCCTCCGTCTCTCTAAACTCGTCTACTTTATGCAAATTGAACACGATGAATAAGATTCGGCCGCTTGTTTTCAAGCTTCAGCGTTTCTGAGCACCAGAGACCTGCCCTGACCTTTCAAAGGAACACAGAGGCTTTAGTTTATCAGCATGCAAGTCAAATTAACCTCGTTCTGCTGAAACCGATAGCAATTATAAAATTGTGGGTAATGACATGGAAAAGTATTATCAAAGACATCTGGTTTAATGTAGGCGCAGGAATCTGGTGCAGCTGTTGAAGGATTTGTGAGTGATATTTGAAAGCTTGCACACATGCTATCTCCACACACAAGATGACATGAGCTTGAGTGTAGGAAATGACTGGAGAAGGCGAGAAACTCACAATTTGCATCTGGTGTTAAACTATATTGATGGCTCTATTTATGTGTTTATTGGGCGATCGTTTAGCGCGCTTTTCACCTTCATTTATTCGGATTGGGCGATCGATCATCGGAATAATCAGAGGAGAATATGCGAGCTTTGATCTAATCATACTTTCATATTGTTAATAATTTGAAAGAAAAGAAACACTACAATAATAATATTTTTTTTAAACTGTTATCAGTTATGCACCTTAGGGGTGTAATTAATGAATGCATTATTTTATATTAAGGCTATATTTTGTGGGGTTTTGTTTGGCGCAGCTGTCATTTTTCACACCAAAATTATTTCTCGTTGCAATTATTTTATTGCATATTTATAAATAATAAATAATAAATAAATAATCTTTTTGTGTGTAAAACAATACCAATAATGTGATATGAAATGTAAATTATTTACAGTGTATACAAACTACACGTCTTAATTTAAAACACAGATAAAATCACATATACGAAATGTGGTAATAACTTTGGTTAACGTTCTGGCAAAGTTAGCACAAAACATTTATAGATCGTTTAAAAAAAAAAGAAGCTACATTTGTCTCAGAATGTTTGATTTGAAATTCAAAAGTAACGTTCCCATGATACTTGCAAAATGATTAAATGGAACGCTCCCTTAACGTTCGAAAAACGGTTTCATAAACTCTAAAGGTTTTGAACGTTCAGAGAGCATAACGCTTTCACAACTTAATAGGAACCTTAGCAGCTTATTTTTGTTAGCTGCGACATACGTAGCCTACTAGACTAGACAAACCGAGCTACAAACAGCAGCCGGACGAAACTGAGACGCGGCTAAACGGAGTTCAAGTGTGTAACCTGAGCTGGAGGTATATAGACCCCTCACCAAATACACTCACACTCCTCCTTCCTTCCCGTGCAGTGCCTCTCTACTGTTTGTTTGCACTCCGCTGATCCGGAGCGGAAATTCCTTTCCGTTTTTGTGAATGACAAACTTATTAACAATTCATCAACACAGTCTGTTCCATCCGGCCCCGTTTCCACGGCGACGCTTGCTCGGCGCCTCCTGATTGGCTGGCCGACATAATGTATCCATTGAAACGCCTCGCGCTTGTATCCATTCATTAGCTCGCGGTGACAGAGAGCGCATCTAGGACTAGAGCGATAGCGGACGCAGCGTTGCTTTCTCCGGGATAAATCTCGAAGGGAATTAAAGCTACGAAGCTTTTTGCTTTCGCGAAGCGTCTGCGATCGATATTCGACTGGATATCTAGATCGATTCGTGTGAAAATCGACGGCGAGAGAAGAGAGGTTATATAACGACAAGACAACGTCAGTGGCTCGCGCACTCACTGGCTAGTGTGAGTCATTGATAAATGCACACAGTTGCATGAATGGGCTGGAAATAGAGCGAGTCTGCGCTTGACTCTCGAAGCAAAACCCGAGGATTTTAATCATCTCGACGGCGCAGAAGAGACTTGGACTTGAGAATCTCAATGCTCCAGGCCTGAGACGTCCACGGCCTTTTGTAGCGCGTCTTCTCCGCAGTTTAAGGTCTCACGGTACCGTACCGTATTTCACTAATGCTTGATAAGTTCAAACCCGTGCAGCTCGATTCGGTCATGGCTATGAGCAAGACGGTAGAGTGGCTGAAGGAGCAGCTGGAGACGCGCAGGGACTGTTTGCTCGTTATGGACTGCCGAGCGCAAGAGCTCTACGAATCGTCGCACGTCGAAACGGCCATTAACGTGGCCATCCCGAGCCTCATGCTCCGGCGACTCAAGAAGGGCAACCTGCCCATCAAGTCTCTGCTTTCCAACGGGGAAGACAGGGAGATGTTCGTGCGGAGGTGCAAGACGGACACTATCGTGTTGTACGACGAGTACAGCCGCGAGTGGAATGAAAACATCGACGGCGGCTCTGTGTTGGGTTTACTGCTGAGGAGAATGAAGGACGAGGGCTACAAGGCTTTCTATCTTGAGGGTACGTTCACTTGCACCGCGTTTTGTGATTTTACGTGCTGTATTTTTGAGGTTTACTGCAACTAAAGATGTTACTAGATTTTTTTTAAAATCATTTCCAAGTAATCCATTAGCGACTAGCATGTTTTTCAATTTCACTTGTAACCATTCATTAGATACTTATAGTACCAATATCTATTTATTTAGTCACTTGTACTTATTATTCATTAACATCCTTTTTTATCTATTTCATTGTTAATAGTAACACATTTTACCTTTTACATTTGCAAATTTGTGGTTCATACTTCCAACTAGTATGTACATTACTAGTGATTGTTTATTAGAAACTAGTTATGCTATACAAGCAAATATCTCCGTATACTAGTCACGTTTTGTATTTTACTGGTTACAGTTGCATTTCGACTTCCTTTTGAATGGCTTTTTTATAGTAGAATTAAAATTAGTACTAGTCATACTGAAAACATGACTAGTAACAATAGGAATTCACACTAGTGTACACTAAATACATAATCTAGTGTATTTAGAACTGGAACTGGAATGTAAATAATCAAGTAGTTACTAGTAAACAAAGAGTACTAGTATCTAATGAATGGATTTTTGTGAAACAAAAAATATGCTAGTCATTATTTGTCATTAAAAAATGGGTACTCATATAAAAATATGTGGTTAGCTTTAAGGCATGAATTTTAAATGTATTTCTGACTTGAACTTCACAGGTGGCTTCAGCAAATTTCAGGCTGAATTTCCCACAATGTGCGAGACGAACCTCGACGGTTCCTCCAGCAGCAGTTCACCAACCTCCCAGGTCCTGGGTCTCGGAGGGCTCCGGATAAGCTCCGACTCCTCAGACATCGAGTCGGACATCGACCGAGACCCAAGCAGTGCCACCGATTCGGACAGCAGCCCTCTTTCCAACCCCCAGCCCTCGTTCCCTGTGGAGATCCTGCCGCATCTGTATCTGGGCTGCGCGAAAGACTCCACAAACCTGGATATCCTGGAGGAGTTTGGCATCAAGTACATCTTGAACGTGACCCCTAATCTTCCTAACATGTTCGAGAACGCCGGGGAGTTCAAGTACAAGCAGATTCCCATCTCCGATCACTGGAGCCAAAATCTCTCACAGTTTTTCCCAGAAGCCATCAGCTTTATTGGTAAGCAAACACCATTATTGTTGCTATACTTTGCTTTTCATTCAGTCCCAGTTTTGATTAAACCTACCGGGTCTTTCAGTGTTTTGAAACCAAAAGGATGGCACCATTTTTTATTGTTTGCATAGTAACATATCCCGCAGTTGTCTAATTGTGACACAAAGGCTTATGATGAAACGGGAGACGGAGGGGGGAGGCGGTAATTTGAGATCAACAGGAAGGAAGCAAGCAGCATTGAAAGTAATCTAGGACAGAGCAATGTTTCGCCACACAATGAGGACCATTTACAGGGCAGTGTTGACATCCTGTTAGCCTTGACAGGGCGCTGCCATGACTTCTACATTTACACACCCAAATGGTGCCATTGTCGAGTAACCTGGCAAGCGGAAGGATCATTTGATTAACCTTAATAGCCCATTTCCACGTCACGTTCCCTGAGAAAATGGGCGAGTTGTTTTCTCTCAGCCTGCAGTCATGCAGTAGAAATCCTGCTGAATGAGGCCCCTTTTGTCAATGCTGGGACCGTAATGAATTCTGACAAAAGAGCTTATGTACAATTGCATATTCATAAGTCAGTTAACTAACCGTCTCATCTCTTTCCCCCCACAGATGAGGCCCGCGGACAGAAGTGTGGTGTCCTCGTTCACTGCCTGGCCGGTATCAGCCGTTCAGTCACCGTAACGGTGGCGTACCTCATGCAGAAGCTCAACCTGTCCATGAACGACGCGTACGACATAGTCAAAATGAAGAAGTCCAACATCTCACCCAATTTTAACTTCATGGGCCAACTTTTGGACTTTGAGCGCACGTTGGGACTCAAGAGCCCTTGCGACAACCGAGTAGTGGCTCCGACCCAGCCGTTGTACTTCACCACGCCGACCAATCACAACGTTTTCCAGTTGGACCCTCTCGAGTCCACGTGAGGTCCTGCCCTGACTCGAATCGAATGCGAGTTTCTTTATTTCGACGCCTGTCGAGGGGTTCCTGACGTTATTGATGTTGGCTTGAGATGACGGCCGACCAGAGTAGCCACTGATGGGGCATGAGGTTGCCCAGAGCTTCTACGCTGCTGTTTAACGGAGAGAGATCATGTGACTCTATATCTCCAAAACTCTTTAAAGTAGTTTGTTTTATACATACATATATATATATATATCCGTATATATACATATTCAAGCATGGAAAGACTGTGGAAACAGAAAGAACGTCCGATATATTGGGACTGGTGTGCCAAAGAGACTTGACTGGAACTGAACAACGACAAATACTCCATTTGTTTTGTTTAGCACTTGCACCTTGACATTTTCTAGGTGTGCTCTTCTTGTCTTCAGTGAAGACTTGCCTGTTTTTGGGACGAGACTTCCCTTCGGTAATGATGGCAGAGTGTACTGTACTCCAACTTATTTGCGTGGAGAAATTTTTGAAACATTTATACATGTGTATATTAAGATGTCGGTAAGCCTTGCCGTAGTTAGAATATACCTGTTTTAAAGGAACGGCTGTAGATTTTTCTTCTCCTTTTCATCCTCTTTATGTAAACAAACTGAATATCGATCAATATTATCTTATCTTAATCAATATTATCAATATTATGCCAAAAATTTGAACAGGTTTTTGCAATGTGTATATGTATAATATATTTCCACTTTTGCTTTACGGATCGATTCCGCATTTCTCAGCCTTTTAACCACCATCACCAATCAAAGTTGTCATTCTCTTGCCTTAGTTCTGTACATAAGCGTGTTATTGTGAGGTAACCTTTCAGAGCAGTTCCCATAAGCTTCTTCTTTTCATCAGAACTTTTTTAGTGGACTTGAACATAAGAGCTTGCACGTTCAGAAGGGTCATCCTAACTTGTATGTGTACGAGGCATTCCTCGAATGCTATTCGGCGGGGTTTCAGATGCATGCCCATTTAGGACCCATACGCCTTTATACTACTCGTTTTTTGTACATTTTCTGGGGACGTCGGAGAGTTGAAGCAAGTAATGCTGATTTTTTGTGTGCAAGGATTTGAGGTCTGTGTTGACAAAGCTGGGAGAATATTTTGTGTCTCCTGTTCAGGGAAGTTCTGTGACATGCAATTTTTTGTGAGAAAAGTGATGGTTTTCAGGAGGGTTTTGATTGCCCCTCAAAGCGAAGGCCTGGTTGGGGGGAGGGGCTGTTTTACAAAACCACTCCCCCCAATGTTACGAATGTAAAGAAATGATAAGTTATTAATAAATTGCTATTTTGTCTATTCAAATCTATCAATGTCTCTCTGTTTTCTTTGTTTCATTTGAAAATAAGAATAATAAGTGCCATTTATTGGTTTTATCCAAAGCCGAATCATAGATTTACTGTTTCTTTAATCATTCACAATAATATTTAACCTAGTATTCAGTTGACATAGTTACTGCTAACCACTGATTCAAAGACTAGATTAAACTTTGATGTAGAATGAGAATACAAGTTCCTGCAAATAAAGTGTTACTCAGTGTTGTTAAGTGAACAAAACAACTTTCCATGTGGACAGGCTGGTATTTCCAGGTACGGGCTGGTTAGAGCAAAATGTCCCCCCCTGCGGCAGTTCCTGACAGGATATCAGGCTTCAGCTCTAAAAGCAAGTCCTGGCAAAACAGGCAGCAACCTGACACTCTTTGCTTTTGCATACATCAGATAAAGGGATAATCCCTGTGTGGGAGTAAGAAATAGGGTTAAAATGAGTAATTATTATTTCTGATGGCAAAATAGCTGTGTATTGTTGTTATAATAATAATCTATTCTACATATCTGCCAACATAAACACTGAGTAGGAGTTGAATTAGAATGGATTTTGTCATATTAAACACTCCTGTAATGTTTTTTTTTCTACATTTGAATCACATTAATGTATTTTGTACTATAAATATTAATTATATGAAATTATTCACATATAATATATACATATAAGAAATCAACATAAGAAATTATGTTTATATATACACCTATATGTAAATATTATACAATTGTATATAAAATGTATTAATTATGAAAAATTAATGATCTAATAATAAAACAAAATAGATTAATGATTTTGACTAGTTGAAATTTATGTAGTAAAAAATAGAATGAATGTAACTAGTATTATATAATATATATAATATATATGTGTGTGTGTGTATGTTTGTATATATGTATATATGTATGTATGTATGTATGTATGTATGTATATATATATATTGCACGCACATACATGCATAAAATGAAATGTAATTATATTACAATGTATATTTTAATATTTAATTACATGTAATAGCATGTTAGTGACCAAGACACAATGCTTTTAAGGCAACATGTGTCCCAGTTTTACTGTTACAGGTCTGTAAGTCTTTTAAGCAGTGAAAATAAACCAAACAGATTGTGACTATACTTGGCCAGTGTGCTAATCCTGTGTGAAGGGTTTCAGTCCCTGTCGTCCTCTTGTGACAGACTGCGCTGTGAAGGATTTGCCAACATGCCCAGCAATTTCCGGTGCTCAAGTTCCAGTGACCCTAACACCACCCTCCTCGCGAACCCCACCTCCTGTACTCCTGTCAGGCATCATCCGCCCACCACCTCCCTGCTCACCAGCTGCACTCTTCCATTTGTGTGCTTGTGTGAGTTGCAGTAGTGAAGGCCACCCCTGGCTAGACGACCTCGTCTGTTGTCAGTCACTAACGGGCAGGTGTGTAACCACACAATCATTTGGGCCAAAACAGATGGTTTGATCCACCCCTTTTCTCCATCGGTGAGATGATTTTCTGTTCAATTTCTTACCAAGTTACTCTAAAAATAAAGCTTTTTTATTGGCATCTATGGTTACATAAAGAACCTTCAACATCCATGGAAACTTTTCATTGGAAAAGGGTTCTTAGATGTTCTTCACACCAAGAAAAAATGGTTCTTTTAGAACTGTTTACTGAAAGATTCATTGGGCAACCAAACATGGTTCCATGGCATCACTTTGGAACATTCATTTTTAAGAGTGGAACCAAAATTCAAAATCAGTTCTTCAGAATCTAAAATGGTTATCTAGAGTATTTTTAATCCAAAAAAAGAAGCTGATACAGCTCAAATGGTTCTTGAAACATAAAGGTGCTGCAAAGAAGCTTTATGTAAGAGAGTAACTCAAGCCACCACATACATACCAATTAAAAGCTGACACATCTGTACTTTTTCTGTCATCATGGTGGAGGTGTACTGACTTGAAAGAACTATGGTAGTATATCTATTATCTCATCTTTCTTTTCTTCCATTACAAACAGTTTATCAAGACTAAACATCCTGGAGGTTATGCACAGGGCAGAAGAGAGTTTGAGTGTTGTGAGTAAACAGCACAGTGGGCACAGTGGATACGCTGTTAACTGCTACAGGCTCTTCTCCAACCACCCACATGGAGAGTAAGAACTTCCGCCAACGTGGGGAGAGAACTCACCCCTGGCAAAGTGATCTCTGTACCTCCTGCTCTCCATCTCACACTCACTTTGAACACGAAGAGGCTTCAGAACACACCAGAACTACTTAGAACCTGTCAGGAATGGTGATACTTTTCAGAGTTTTGCAGAGTTTTGCAATAGGGTTGGCAATCCAGAAGATTTCCTTTTTTAACATCTTGAAATAGACTGATTTTATTCACAAAATGTTTTTTTTAACATTAATATACTATTTAAGCACCCATATATATAACGACATATATATTTCTTGCACACACAAACACACTTATATTTATTTATTATACTATTCATAATAAATATTAATATCCGTATTATTTATATGATCTATTATTCATTTTTTATATTATTCATAGATTTTCTCGTGATTTTCTTAGATTTTCTCATTAAACATAAGAATTTATTACATACATTTACATATATACACATATATGTATAATATGTATTACATATATGCAATTTAATCATATAATTTAACTTAATTTATTAAATTATTCATGTAATAATTTTATTTATTAGCTTTCAAAGTAGTCTACATTTTAAAAAATAATTAATTAATAATTATTATTTATTTTAATTTATCATTTGATAGAATTATTATTTTTTATATTATTATTTATAATTATTATTATGTTATAAATTATTATTTATTTTAATTTTCGACAAAATATACTAACAAGTATATGTATAATTATAAAATTATTAGTGTAGGGTGTGTTTTTATATATATATATATAATATCAAATTATAATATTTATACATATATTTAAATATTTATATAATGTATACATTTTCATATTTATTATAAAATAAATTATTGGGGTTCATATGCAGAGAAAAGAACATTACCTTAATAGTCATTCATATTAATTCTATTAATAGTTGTACATTTATTAATATTTTATTATAATGTCACATTATAATATGTGATAATAACATTACCTATATTTCAAATATATTATACATTATAATAATATTAATAATTTTTGTATATTATATAGAATTTATATATGAGTGTGAAGAGAGAATTAGTGAGACAGAGACAAAGAGGTTTCACGACATTCAGTGTGTGTAGGTGGGACATTTCATTAAAAGTTACAAACTTAATTATCCGCAGAGCCAGTGGTCGAGACCTCCACCTCCACACGCTCTGGAATGCTGGAGAGGAATGTCTTCCAAGAAGGGCCACATAGAAGTGCTTTGTTTGGAAATAAAGCTTTAGCTTTTTGTGTTTTCACTCACTTCTGGACTTCAGCAGCGGCAAAACAAGAGCTCTGTCGCTCAGCGCTTCATCGCAGCCCACGCGCGTCTCTCCGCGACAAACTCCACGAGATTCCTTCCGTTCCTGTTTGCAGAGATGAGATGCGCTGTTGATTCAGAGCACAACGGACTTGTTGCCATATTATCTAATCCACCAGAACCAAACTGAATTCGTAACAGGATGATAACCGCGGTTCAGCCCGATGCTGCTCATCACAAGCCACAGGCGCAAATGAAATAAAGACATCTAAACCTTGAGTTTCTCCATCAGCTAAGAATAGATTCGCCGCGTGAATGTCAGCCTAGAGCTTAAAGCCCCCGGTTTGTGTTGCTTCCATCCATTTCAAGGCCCTTCGTGGCTTCATTTCTCTGAAGGCCATGTTACAGCAGAGATGTGGCGGCAGCAGTTCACAAAAGGAGCACTCCAGCCGATATGAATCATCCGCCGCGGTCTATGTGTCTGCCCACGCGGCTTGATGGAAAAGGAGTAAAAATAGTCATTATCATTTAAAAGCGCTTTTAAAAATAACATGTGTGAGCGCGACAGAGACAGAAATGGTGAGAAAGAGCATTGTGCCCCAACCCACACTACCTCCAGAAAACCAGGTGTTAGAATGAAATATTAGACACCATTGTTAGACAGACACTTCAGGATCAGTGCCAAATCACCATTCAATGGGACTAAAACACAGTTGAAATGTGGTATATAGGACAGTCCGTTGCCTTTGGAGTTTGTTATTCTATGTTTACAGTCACATTTCAGTTTAACATTAGGGGTTTAATTGAGGTTTTTGGCCTCGTGGTGTGGTGTTTATTTATAATTGAGAAAAAAAAACTCCTAAATTAAGCATTTTTTTTTATATATATAATTTGAGTCTTTTGTGTATACAGTATGCATATGCATTTTTTGACAAGTGTATATACTTTTCATACATAAGCATTGGAATGCTATTTTGTATAGCATGTTGAATATGAATAATTAACCATATTAAATTAAATATTCACTTGATACTATATTTAATATTTATTTAGTGCTGTCAAACGATTAATCGCGATTAATCGCATCCAAAATAAAAGTTTTTGTTTACATAATGTATATGTGTGTACTGTGTATATTTATTATGAATATATGAATACAAACACATGCATGTATATATTTAAGAAAAATATGTTATGTTTATATATTAAATATATTTATATAGAATATAGAATATAAGAATA
>JAUZSZ010000091.1:16863800-16876267 GCA_034780575.1 Labeobarbus marequensis | reverse complement strand
ATCGGACCAATCACCCCAGACTAGTCACGCAAAGGAGGGGTTTGGAAAAATGAATCGTTGAGCGAATCGTTTGAGAGTCGTTGAACAAGTAAGGTAAAAATAAATGCATATTATAAGACAATGAAAGTGTTTTTTGACCTTGTATGCATGTCAACCTATTATTGGGGACTTTAATATACCCCTAATAGGGGCACTTTAATAAGATAAAAGGGACTTTTAATTTATATTCTACACAGTCCTTACTGCTAATGGCAAACAAATGTCATTTGACCATATGTGCTTCAAAATATATGATTAATAATATTTAATTTCATTTAATTATTTTATTTTATTTGTGTAAGCACCAGAACTTTTAATAAGATAAAAGGGTATTTTAATCTATATTCTACACAGTCCTTACTGCTAATGGCAAACAAATGTAATTTGTCGGTTGTGAATGGACATGCAAAATTCTTCTGTTTATACAATGTGCTGAAATGAGAGGGTCCTCTGTGGGGTCTGAGGGGTTCTTATGTTGTGAGCCTGTCTGAAGAATGCTGCTCTTCATGGATGTTTTCAGGAGGAATGGGATTCCCACAATTCCTCAGGGACATGGGTGAATGGAAGCCTATAGCTGCAGATCAGGTGACTATACATTTATTAGGGTGTTGAGTATGAGGGCCTCTTTTGAGTACTTCAGATCAGAGACAAGGAGGCCATGCATTCTGCTATTGTCTTAGTAATCAAGATTTCCAAATGTGATTAGTCTAATAGCTTTGCATACGGTTTATAAATAAGAGAATTGGACAGAAAATGAACATGCTAGGCAGCCAAAGATGGCGATTCAGCATTTTAATACTGCTATTTGTGCTTGGCTGACAGCGCTAAATAACAGAATGAAAATATATTATGGTGGTTTGGGTCAAAACTGTGTGCAAATTCTGAAATCACCAGCTGTCATCGAACAACAGCAGTGCAAGGCCTCTCTCAGGATAATCACAGTCTATCAGACATAGACGCAAGCCAAATCTGCCAACACTCCCACACGGTCTGAGTCTTTTCAAACAATATTTCAAAACAGCAGTATAAATAAAAGGTCATACATGTATGTCACTTGATATTATTGACGATATAGACATTCCAGAATGTTTTGACATACTGATAAGATAAGGTCCTACCTTGTGCTTTGTTAACCAGTAATGCGTATTAATTAATTCTGAACTATTCCTGCTCAAGGAATCAGCATATTGCAGCATAACAATATGGGTGCCAACTCCAGAAATCTTTGATATGAGTATCTTAAACACCAGCAATTCATGGTACAGCACTACTGCAGGCGAAAAAATATATTTACAAAGATATGTTTCAAAATATTTTTTTTATGTAAATGTACTTTCTACCAATATATTTTTGGCCATTTATAAATAAATAAATGCATTTGATTTTGATTTTTTTTTTTTTTAAATGCAACGCATAAATATATTTTGCCTTCCATATATTTCAACCCAAGATAATACATTTGAAGATTTTGTTTTTGTCCATAACACATATGAATACAATTTTGAATAGAAATAAGTAATGAATAAAGCATTGGCTGTCTGTAAGATTGGAAATGTATTTTCTTGCACCTGAAATAAATGTTTTGGGATATGAAGGTTAAAAGCAAATATATTTTCAATGTATTAAAAAATAAATAAATAACTAGAATAATACGCTCAACGAAATTAGAGAACTCCAAATTTATGTGCTAAAGTAATAGATCAGTTAAGCTGATTGTAGCTGTTCCTTTCTGATCAGGCAGGCCAGCTGTTTGCCCAACTCTGTCAGGATAATTATCTTATTGTTGAAGGCTGGTAAAATACAGCCGAGACAGAACCATCTCTGTGCTGGCAAGCTAAACAAATCATTCACCGGTGCACACAGCAACAGTAAGACAGATAGAGACACAGCAAGAGAGAGAGAGAGGGACAGAGAGAGGACTTTGTTCTTCATGTCATCTCAATAGGCCTCACTCATCATGCAACAGCTCTCACAGAAACAATGCCGACACCTCATGGCCCACTTCTAACAGAGCACTGTGATGACGGATGAAACAGATTAAGGGATGCAATGAGACAGGCCAGACATCTGATGTCATGGATGTTTATGAAATATGTTCATCCTTCAACACTTCACATGAAAACACCAGAAACTGTGATTCTAGGGGAATTAGTAAATGTAAGGCATAACCTTCATGTATTAGACTTTTAGGAGTTTTACACAGATGGCAGGTGATTTTATGAAAAGCAGTACCATCCACATAAACTATTTTGCTGCATGCAGAGAAATGTGCCAAAAGACATACCCTCCATTTACGCCAACAAACTTCAAGTTCTTCTTCACTCCCCCGTTGCCCTGTTTGTCAGGAAAATCGTTCTTCTTCATGATGGATTTGAGGCCTGATATGGGGGAGATGGTCAGATATGTGAAAATGTACGCCAAGTTTTCACCTGTTCATCATCCCTAGCACTAACTCTATGCATCACACAATCCATTTGTCCAACCTGAAATAAAGAAGTCTAGGAGATATTACTTTCGAATGTCTTGAAATGCCTTTACCAGGAGTAATGTGAACAACAATTGCTGAGCCGTACAGTTGCTGTGCTCCACAGAGTGGGTAAGTCAGATGTACTCATTCATAATGTAGCACACCAAACTGTCAAAACAACTGTTAGAGTCATAGAGGTACTTATATTTTAAAAGAAATAAAAAGAGACCGCCATTCTCACCTATACCACAAGAAATTCTCATCAGTCATGTGATCGTAAAAGAGATAGAATAGAACAAAGCATTTCCAGAGATTTGTTCCCTAGTGTTTTTCTGAGACTGTTGAAGAAAACAGAGGTGTGTAACAACCAAAGGAGCCAGTGGATGCAATTACAACAAAACACAAGACATCAAAGTGTTTGAAAAGCTTCTGGGAACTATAAAAAAGCTAAACAAAAAAAGTCCCACAAGACGATGTGCATTCCATAGGACATAACAAGATAAGTCTGGATCAAAATTAGCCTCAATTTAGTAATACAGGTTGCTTTTAAGTGACCATAGTACAATATTCAGTGGGATTGCAGAAGAACATAATTAGAACAAAAGAGCATAATTAACTGTGGTTGCACAAATAACAATGGATGCCAGTATTTATGAGACCACATCCTTTTGCTAGCACTGTAATATGAGCCAGATGCTTTTAAACTGTCAACACACATCTCCTAAATTATCTTGGCATACAGTAAGCAACTTCAATATGAATGCGCAATGCCACTGGGTCCCTGCATTGCAACAGACGGGTTTCTGTGCCACACATGCATACATAATCAGGCAAAAATATGCACATTTGAACTTATTATTTCAAGTTGACTTTAACATTTGTTTTAGCTCTTTAGATTGTCATCTCTAGCTCCCAAAACCTTCACTTCAAATTCAGCATGGCCTGTTTCACATTGCTTGTAAACAGAGTTTATTCAGATGTATGGGTCAACTTCTTATGTAGAACAGATTAAACTGGAATGTTTGCTAGTTGTCAATGGACAACATGATGTCAATAGTATTAGTAAGTGCTTGAATGTAAAGTGTATTAACTGGGTAACACTTTAGTAGGGACCAATTCTCACTACTAACTAGTTGCTTATTAGCATGTTTATCATTAACATATGGCTGTTACTTATAAAGTACATATTCTGCATGACCATATTCTACATCCCAAATACCTAAATACTAAACCAAATACCTAAACTTAACAACTACATACCTTACTAACTATTAATAAGCAGCAAAGTAGGAGTTTATTGAGGCAAAATCATAGTTAATGATTTGTTAATAGCAAGAACTGGACCTTAAAATAAAGTGTGACCATTAATGGTATAGTATATGCATTTTTCGTATGATTGGACAGACACTGAAACATACAATATTAATCTATTGACAGTATCTACAATGTAAACCTTTTAACTATACAAATGGTTATGAATAAATTCATATGGATCATAGAATACTGATTTTTGTTTTTCTTAGTGTTATAACATGGTTGATACTTGACACCTAAATAGCACTGATTACAAACTGCACATGCAAGATTTGTGAAACAGGCCTACAAGAAATATCTAATACCAAAGAACTAACCATCTAAGTCTAAGAGACAATCACATCAGTCATTATTGTCTGTTTATTGAGTGTACTGAGAAGGCACATGACTATATGGAATGAGACCTAATCTTACCTGATTGTCGTGCAGCCCCTCCTTTCTGAACAGGTGAGTAAAAGGCAGACAGGGCACTGAGGGACCCTCTCAGGTGGCTTTGAATTGAGCTTATTTTGGAAGAATGAGGTTTCTGAGAGCTCTCTCCTTTCACATCTTGGCCTCCACTTCCCAGGCTGGCCCACTGCTCATTAAGAAGGCCCTGTATACGATTAACAACCTGACCAATTGCAGCAGGAGAAGCTGTGGCTTCAGATGACCTTCGAGACTGAAGTTGGGGTTCCTGTCCTTGTGTTTCTCTTGGTTCCTGCTGTGTTTGCAAACCTGAAGTTCTTTCTTCTCTTGCTTTGTCTGTTACTGTACTTTCAACAACCGGACTCTCCTTAGATTCAATCTCTTGGACTGTGGGCTTAGGGACTTCATTTTCACTGCCCATAGTCTCAACCATGGCACTTTCTACCATGACATATTCTTCAATGTCACTCTCTGCAACAACGATTTCACTGACTTTGCTATCTATAATCTGACTTGACACACTATCTTTGATATCACCCTCTTGTTCTTTGTCTTCTGATTCTGTATTCTCTAGCATTTCAGAGACCTGTTGACCACTGTTCACTTCTAGATTATCCTGGACTTCAGTCTCCATTGCCTGGTCACACATGACAATCTCTACCCCTACAATTTTCTCTGCTGTAGTGACTTGTGCTAATACTTCAATGTCTCGAGCTTCTACTATATTCGTCTGAGTGCTCGAGCATTTAGAGTCTGTTTCTTTGGGACCCTCAGCTGGTTGAGGTTCTGTTGAGATTCCTTTCTCCACGACACTTTTGCTGTCTGTACTGACTGATACATCACATGTAACAACTGGTTCAGATAGCGGCTCTGTCTCGATAGGACCTTGAAGTTTCTGCTCCTTCACTTGGTCAATCAGTTCCTGTATTCTCTCATCCTTTCGTCTATTCTCGTCCATCTGCTCTCTCAGTAAGGCATTTGTCTTTTCCAATTCACAACTGGCCTTGCTTAGACTCTCTTCCAAAGTTTTCAGTTTTGCTTCCAGCTCCAAGTTAGTGAGAAGTTTCTGTTTAGCGGGTTGGGCTATTGTAATTTCTTCAGTTGTAATTACACTCGGTCCCATAACAGTCACAGTGTCTTCTTGAGTGGATGTACATTCAGAAATGGCAGCTGATTCCTCTGATTCTGAATTCCCATGTGACTGTGTTGACTGTTTATCTTCTAACAACGTCTCTGATGATCTATCCTGCCTTTCTGCTTGCTCTGAAAGACTCTTTGATACTTCTTCTTGAAGTGTAGACTCCTGCAAAAGTCCCTCTGCTTCATCTGGATCAGTTGGAGTTTCTGCTTTGTCTATGAGTATTACTGGGACAGACACTGGAGCTGGCAATTGCCCCTTCTCTGACTCTGTATCAGTTACTTTTTCAGACTCCTGCTCTACAATAACCTGCACCACAAGATTTTGTTCCTGTTGTTCTGTGGTTTTGTTGGACTGTACTGCTTGAACAATTTCAGGATCAGCTGCAGTATCTGTGTAAATGGAAGGAGCATCTTTCTTTTCACTTACAGCTGGAGGAACAGCACTGTCTTGCGCATCAGTTTGAGGAACCTTGCTCTTTTGCTCGGATTTGTGTTCTTGAATTCTTTGAAGCAGTTCTTCCCTCTCCGTTCTAAGAGAGCATATTTGAGCCCTCAACTCAGGGATGGTCCTGACTTGCTCTTCTAACTCTCGCACCCTTTTCAGTGCAGCTGTGATCTGTTGATGCAAGCTGGCCCTGTCCTGGGGAACACTGCCTCTCCTGTCACCTCCATCCGCTGGTCGAAATAGCCTCTCAGCTGAGCCATTCTGCGATTGGGAACTCTGCTCGTCAGTTGAATCTGAACCTTTCCTACGTGGGACATTAATAGGCATGCTGGAGGCTCTTAAAAGGTGAGGCCTAACATTAAGGCCCATGGGCTGTTCGTTCTCAGATGAGGTCTGTACTTGAGACTCTTCTGCAGGCTTTGGCGAGGGGAGGTAAGCACTCCAAGGCGTCCTTGACTGGCTGGCAGGGGAGCTTCCACTGGTGCTACTGCTACTACTTGTGGCATCACTGGCTCGGAACTCAAAAAGCTTCTGGACTTCAGTAACACGTGACTTGGGTTTGGACCCTAAAGTGGAAGTATTGGCCCATGTGTCTTTGGCTAGAGGTCGAGCGCCATGCCCAGGAAGGCTGAAGTTGCGTGGCAGTGTGCTGTACTTTGGGCCCCTGTTCTTGCGTTGGATGTGCACCCTCTTGATTGTGTTCCCTTTCTCTATGTCATCTACGTACTTCAGGAAGTCCAGATCCAGGTGAAAGCCATAGGGGGTCTCTACAGAATATGGCAGCTGTTTACGCTGTACTCCACTATCCGTGGCCTTGGAAGGAAAGCCATTTGCTGAAATACAAGGTACGTATTACACATTTTGCATTCTTCATTGTAATTCCAATTCAAGAAGCCATTGTATTATCGAGCATATGGAGCATAATTAGTCAAGACAACAAAACAGCTGATTGTGTTATCACTTTGCAAGGATTTGGAAGACATGAAATGCAAACATTTTTTTGCTGTCAACTCTTGTAAGAAGACAAGTGGAAGGAATATATTTACACATTTAAAACTGGAAATGACAACAAAATGTCTGGCACTCTTACCACTTTTCTTGTCCATTATTTCTGTTTTTGCAGTATCATGGGTGGAATCTGTTGTAAACACTGGAAACCTGTAGAAAGATCAAATGTACAGATCTAACATTATTATTTTTTTATTATTCACCTAATGTATCAGTGACAACCATAATTATTTGTCAGTTCCTGTACAAACTATAATAGTTACTTTCTGTGCAACCTGACTTTGTATTATTTGTTTGTTGTCCATTTTACACCACACCACTATTAAAACCACAGTGACATACTGTAGTAGTTCATTCTGTTAAAATTACTCCAGATGGCTCACAGTTTATGTGGGGTTGATTTAGGCTATGGAAAACAATTTTACTATTTTGGATTTAGGATTCTTCAGGGGCTTACGTAAAGATGCTGATTAAAATACATCATGTTAATACAAACTGAATACACCCTCAGGCTTCAGGTCTGCAGATCGACTTGCCAAAAGTTCCCATTGTCCTATCTTAAAGTCATCCTAACTTACATAAATGTGGCAAGAAAACATACTGCAGGCAAAAGACAATCTCGCTTGACTATAAGAAAACTAACTGCTGTCTTTGATTTAGTGTGGGAACAAATAATTTCTTAACAGTCACTAAAGACACAATCAAATTTTTGTTATTCTGAAGCAGCACCGTATTGTAGTTTGACCTTTGAGCTTTTTTAGCAATTATATAATCTATTGTTTATTATTACTGTGCCATTTCTAAATTAATACACTGTACAGTATGTATAGCACTGAAACGGTGTTGGATGCCACTTCGCACAACACATTCATTAGAGCCCTTGAGATAATTATGTAGTCAAATTATACATGATATGTGAACCTTCTTCTGGTGAAGATGATACTTTTCAAACATTTTGCTTTAATGGAACCATAGTCAAACCCCTCAGGGCATGTTTGCAGATCTTAACCATGTACTGAACTTATGGGAGAAAGATTATTCAAAGATGTGTCATCTGGATCTGATTTCAATGTAGTAATATGAGACAAAGGCTTGGAATTTGGACAGTTTGGAAAAGGGAATTCTTCAAAGTTGCTATTCGAATATGTTTCATGAAATCTGGATCACTGGCTGGCTGCTGGGTGTCCAGATCTGGACAAACTCGAACAAAAAACTTTTGACCACTTGAAGCTAAATTTACAACAACATTTTCACAATACACCATCAAGAACAGAGCCTTTAGATGAAGTTGTTTGTACCTGTTGGAGATATGTATTTCACTAAGTACTAGCAAGGATAGAAATATGCCTCGGTTGCTTTTTAGAAATGGGCTTTGAGCCATGATTTGGTTGAGAAGTCAAGCACTAAGCATTCTGAAGCCGAGTGGTATAACAGAGTGCCAACACAGCATTTGGTGATCAGACCATCAATGAGCTAGCTCCCATGATTTCCATTCACAACACATTTACTTTAGAGAATAATATTTTCAAATCGATGTACCAGTGAAAGAGAAGCAGTGTGGTGTAGCATAGGGGTTATAGCTCTAGGGATGCAATGAGAAGGTTGCTGGTTTGGTCACCACAAAGACCAAGCCATGAGCAATCACTGTTGTGGCCTTGAGCAAAGCATTTAAACCCAGGCTGATCCAGGGGAACTGACCTTTTAGTGAGTGTACTGTAAAGTCTGTTTGGATAAGAATGCCATCTAAATCAATGGTTCTCAGCTGGTTTCACTTCAGGACAAAGGTTTTATATTGGACATCAAGAGGAAACACAAAATTAGAGCAAAGTTTGTCATACAAATGTAAACAAAATGTCCTTCAAATGACAGAAATGTTGTAAGTTCTTGGCATAAGTTTCCTCGTGGTTTTTGAGGATGAGGGCATGTCATATTCTGGCATCTGCCTAATCTGACAGATGAATTTAGATATGGAAATTGAAATACTGAGTTTGACTTGGCATCTATTAAGGAAATCCTTCTCAGATGTCATAATGCTGAAGTGTTAAAGTGTTGTTGCTAAGGAAATATTGAGCATCTTAATTAGGCTCCTTAGTGTACAAACAGCCTGCATTTATCCCCAGGTTTCAAGGCAAAACCCCATAATAGTGTGAGTCTGAGCTTGACTGACAGCTGAATCCCCAGAATCCGACACACTGCAGCAAGCATGGAAAATGTACAGCTTCTGAAGTCCTCCTGGAGAAGAAAGGAACAAGGCAGGGACGGCAGGGGATAAGGGGCATCCCCAATCTAAGAAATGTTTAATGCGTTTCAAATACACTGTCTGTCGATGAGTTTTAATTAGCCAGAGCTGGAATGCTAATTGCTGAGTAAAGTGAGGCCTAGCTGCTTGTCAATTATCCACATGGAACCGAAGAACACAACACTGCCTATTTAATTAGACATTGAAAAAGAGAGAGAGAGTGAATAAGTTAAGAAGCAAGTGGGAGAGAGAGAGAAAAAAAGATGGCAAATCATGGCCGCTGGAGAGAAATTACTTTAATAAGAAGACTTTCATGCAATCCTCTGTTGGCCTCATTTGCAGGAATATGTTTTAAATTATCAGTGGTGATATTAGGCTATTTGAGTGAGTACATCTCAAGACTTTATGTTTCTAGTTTGTTTCAAGATCGCCAATGCTTTGAAAGATAGTTTGTTGTGAACCAAATGTTTAGAATCAACTGTTTCCATTGCACCCTGAAAAATCATTAAATTGTATTGCAATACCCCATGTATTATATAAATTTAATTGGTTGACCTTTCTATCCTGCTTTAGCTCACGGATAACCCAACAGACCATGTACTGGTGAGCTATAATGGAAAGTCACTGCTTATTTAGCTATTCACAGCAGATTTAATTCAATATAACTAATCAAATTGCATTGAAGGAGCAGAAGTGAGGGAAGGAAATCAGTCTCATTTGCTGTCTTTGTAACCGTGTACGGGCAAAATGCACACAAACGCGTGCACACACAAACCACCTGCAACCCTACAAGTTCAGCATCTAGTGCTGATTAGGACTGCTGAAGCCTTGAAAAGAAATCGAACCAAACAGAGCCAAAGGCAGCAGAAACCGCTTGAACAGTCAACAAAACAACATCTGTGGGCATTCTCAAGGCATGCCAGCTGGACAAGCAGGGAAAGATTGTTAATATTCCATATGCCTGTTATTCATGATCCTCACCATAACCCTGAGATTTCAGGTCGGAGAATGCACACACAATCACCCGATGCACAGATTCAATATTTTGACACAAAAACTGATGACAACTTAAGGAATTTAAGACATAACCAACCGTTTTTTTTCATTAACAGGAATTTTGACCAAGATGTTCCTTTTGATCATTACAGGCACAGCTGCATTGTGAGACACTGGCAATCTTCTCAAAGCATGTGCGCAAATATACACATGAGAATCTGAAAGCGGATAGCAGAGCCCCACATATGACATGCTGGGGGGGATAAAAGATATTGTGGCCACCAACTAAAAATTAATTCTCACTGCTTGTTAATTTGTTCCTTCATTTCTGTTAAATCATAGCCATGTACTAATACGTTCCCTTTTCAAACTAAATTAAAATGAGGGAACAATTTATTACAACTTAGCCACAATTTAACTAAAATGAGAATGTCATAAAATGTGGTAATGAATAAATAAGTTGTGGGAAGTAATACTTCATTTGTGGTCACAATATCTTTTTTTTCTGCTTGTCATGTGCAGGTCTCCACAGTATAGCATGCAGGAATTAAATTATTAAGTCTGTGTAATATTTTTGACATATCTATTACTTTAATATAATTGTATTTTCTACAGTTAGCTCCAGTGCTCAAATTTGATTGGTGAAAAAATTTGAACAGTGCCAACAAAACTACGACTTTTAGCGGATTTTGTTTGCACATTCCACACAGACTGTCAAGTTACACCAGTAGGTGGCGACACTTGCTGTATCTGAATGCCTACTTCCATACTACACAGAAAGTATAAACAGTATGCCAAAAGAGTACTCTGAATTCATAGTATTCAAAAAACAAGTACGCAAAATATTCCTTGACGACCTACAACTTCCGCAAAGGTTCTAGAGTGCGCATTCAGTGGACACTTTACAATCCCAGGAAGCTACAGGAGAGGAGTTGTGAATGGCAGTAAAGCAACACAACTTAGACTGGTAGGCCATGTAACAGTGAAAACATGGCGGATATGTCCGAATATCATTCATAGTAACCCATATTCATACTATATAGAACATACTTTTTAATGATTGTCAATCATGTTTCAAACCACATGTAGTAACTAGACAGTATGCAGTTTGGAGTCAGTGAATCAACGAAATCAATGATTTGTTCAAAATCTTGATTCATTCAGCAATGAAACACCACTGAGGTGTGTTTTCTCTGAGATGCACAGCAAATGATTCTTTGACTTCATTTGCAGTACTTTGTCTAAGTCACTCAATATTAACTTCTTGTTTATTGACCTGTTATATAACATCAATATCACACTTCATCATTTATGTTTGTGCCAAAAATGTGCTCTGATTTCCTCTCTAATGGTCATGATCATCTCCCACACTTTTCTTTCCTAGTAGCTCATCTCTGTTCCAAGCTTTTCTGCTCCCATCTAATGACAATAAACAGATAGCGAGTGGGCTGTCTGACAGGAAGCAAAAGCTTGCTGCACTTCCCCTCCATCATTTAAGGTTCTAGATCTACATAAAAGGCTCTGCAAAGCTTCATACATCTGGAGGCGGCAGAGAACACACAACATCTGTCCTACTGAGATGAGAGGAGGCCCGGAGAGAAAAGCGCTGGAATGAAAGTTAGACCACCAGTGAGAAAATGTGTCTGTATTACTGTCATATTCAATATAAACTTACCAATGATACCATAGACACTCTCATACATATGGAAACGGATGCTAATATTTTAATTACGGATGTCAATCAATTCAAAATGTATTTGAATGAATTACCTGATATGCTACTTAATTAATTTAATGTATCACAACTGTCAAAAAATCTACTGTATGAACGAGTCAGGAGGTATGGTCAAATGTTTTAATTTTCAATGTGATATTTTTATACTGTATTGCTAATATGAAATTACATATGCTTTCCCTGGAATGGCTAGTGCCATTTTCTATATTATTTTTTTCTATATTATATTATATTATATTATATTATATTATATTATATTATATTATATTATATTATATTAAATGTATTCTATTCTATTCTATTAATTTTAGGGACCAATTCTCACTATTAACTAGTTGCTTATTAACATGCATATTAATGGCGTATTGGCTGTATATTACTACTTATAAAGCACATATTAATGTTTTATTCTGGATGACCAAATTTTACATCCCTCAATCCTACCCATACCAAATTAACAACTACCTTATTAACTATTAATAAACAGCAAATTATGAGTTTATTGCGGTAAGTCAAAGTTAATAGTTAGTTAATAGTGAGAAAAATTGTTGGATCTAAGATGGCGCCGATCATGGCAGCTATTGTGCGTTGGTCTTCAGTGTTTGTACTGTTTTTGTTTGTTTTTCCTGTTTTTTGTTACTCAAATACAATCAGTTTTACCAGGGATGACCTGCTG
>JAUZSZ010000091.1:16821092-16832663 GCA_034780575.1 Labeobarbus marequensis | reverse complement strand
ATTGCTTCTATTGTCCTCTTTTGTAAGTCGCTTTGGATAAAAGCGTCTGCTAAATAACTAAATGTAATGTAATGTAAATGTAGTAGTAGTAGTAGTGATATTTATTATTATTGCTTTATTTGTTATGAATGTTTGTTATTATTATAAAGTCTAAGAAGGTACCATGTAATAGTAGTAATAATAATAATAATAATAATAAATAACACATATTAAATAATAATAATAATAATAATAATAACAAATATAATAATAATAATAATTGTTAATTATATTATTAACAATAATGTAATAATAATTTAATTGGATTTCTTATATATAATAAATGTTATGTAATAATAAATATTAATAATAGTAATACATATTAGTAGTAGTAATAATAATAGCAATGTTTTTTATTATTGCTTTATTTTTTTATGAATGTTTGTTATTATTAAAAAGTATTATTATTATTATTATTATTAATACTCACATTGATGATAATAATATAATAATAAAGATTCACCTTATCTGCTTGCTGAGATTTGTACATCTCTGCGGGGGTGGTCTGACCTGGTCGCAAATAGAGGCATCACTTTCTCCTGTTTTGTCCCCTTTAGCAGTCTTTATGTGTTCCAGCAGTCCTGCATGAAGGCTGTGTGTTATACAGCTATCCAGCCGGCTCTAGACACCCACAGAATGTTCTATTTGGCATCAGCCAGACGCATGTGCTCATGGTCCACTGCCCTCCATCTGCTCATTTACCCAAAATAGAACCATAAAAGTTTTCTACTGAAAGATTTTCATAATTGTTGAACTTGAGATGAGAACTGGAATGTGTTTTTTGACAATTTTTGAGAGATGCGGAATATGATATCAGTCTTCATATCTGTATACATCTATGTATATGTGTGTGTGTGTAAGACACTCTTACGTGCTGGGGTAAGAGTGGCTCACGCTTACAGTGCACACAGCCAGATGGTCTCTCCACTCAGGCATCGCTACTGAATGACTCTCCCCATGACTGTTGCTCCTTCTAAAACACTAAAAATGATTTCCAAGAGTAAACAAACCAGCGTGAGCCTCTTCTGCCCTTCTCCTTGCCTTACATTAGTAAGTTCAGATGTTTTATTATGTCAGAAACAGCTCCTCTATAACAGCATTAATGAACTAGAAATGGCTTTCAAAGATGTTTGCGCTGATAAAAATGCTGTATTTTGTGTTTGACCTTTCTGTTTTTCCCTTTTCATACTCCACACAAGGGCCTGAAAGGCTCAGTTTGACTGAATGTGTTGCTTGTCTGCTAGCTGACCTCATTAAGTGAGCATCATTAAAGGCTTTCCAGAGGTTTTGTGATTGAGAGGTACAGTACACATCCCACTTGCTAGGGAAGCTGCGGAGTGACCGTTAACCTCAGTTCTTTCTGTAGACCAGGTTAGAAGCCATATTGAAGTTTATGCTGATGAAGATGAGGCTGTGAGGGGTAAATGTGCAGTCTTTAGAATGGCCTGTGCTGTATAAGGTCTAGAATCATGTAATTTTCACAACTCACAACATTCAAAACTGCTTTGTGGAGATTGTGTCTACTGAAATTTATTTTGGGAAAGATGTTTTGTCAGATGAATAATGCATTGAATGCACTGTACTTCTATCCCTCACAGCTATGTTTTCATTCCTGTCAGAAATTAAATATGGTGCTACCCTGACTAAGCTCTATTACTGACTCTGCTTAAGTACAGATTCTTGTCCACCTGTATAAATTTGTTATTTTAAAGGGATAGTTCACTCAAAATTGTAAATTCTATCATTAATTACTCACCCTCGTGTTGTTCCAAACCCGTAAGACATTCGTTCATCTTTTGAACACAAATTAAGATATTTTTGATGAATCCAAGAGCTTTCTGACCCTCCATAGACAGCAACACAACTAACAGGTTCAAGACCCAGAAGGACATCGTTAAAATAGTCCATGTGACATCAGTGGTTGAACCGTAATTGTTTGAAGCTACGAGAATACTTTATATGTGCAAAGAAAACAAAAATCATTTTTTCCCAACAATTCTTCTCTTCCCTGTCACTGTTGGCCACCATTCACAGGAGAACTGCTGATGTCACATGAACTATTACTACCTTTCTGGGCTTTGAATATTTCAGTTGCTTTGTTGTCTATCCCTGTTGAAAAAACCCCCGACATGCTGGTTAGGTATGTTTTGAAGCATGCCTGCTGGTTTGAGCTGGTTTAAGATGGTCCTTAGCTGGTCATGTGCTGGTCCTAAGCTGGTCTTGAGCAGAAGCTATTTGCTTAGAACCAGCTTAAACCAGCTCATGACCAGCTAAGAATCATCTTAAACCAGCTCATGACCAGCTAAGGACCAGCTTAAACCAGCTCAAACCAGCAGCCATGCTTCAAAGCATACCTACCCAGCATATGCTGGATTCTTCAACAGGGGTGTATATAGGGCTATTTAATTTACCTTAGCTTGTGGACAGTGAATGATCAGAACGATCAGAGGATAAGAGCGTTCTAAAACATCTGGAACAAATAAACATTAATAAATTAACAAGATGGCTTATTGAATCAGCAATAATATTTAATAATAATTGATCAGTTTTTCCTCTTTTAGTACACTGGTCCGGCTAATGCACAAACAAAGAGGAGATGGTCATTTGGCTTTCTTTTTTTCAATGAATGGCTGCCATTTTATTATTTACAATTTCTTCCTTTCATTTCTTATTCTAATTCTCTCTTGTATAAACATAACTATCAACAGATGAATTCTCTAAATAGCATAGAACACAAAAGTGGTTGGGAAATTATTCTGTCTATTTGTTCTCACACACAGGCATAAATGCATCTGCTGTTTGTGGTCTGGGGTTCAGTTAGCGGTCATCTGCAACAGGAAGCATCTGGCACCCTGAGGATCTTCCATATTGAAAAGTCTGATACCTTTTCAAAAGGCCAAAGCAGAGCTAGAGGCAATGCAGCATGTTGCATCTATATCTTTTCTTTATCACTCTGTATTTCGCTCGCTCTCGAATCCAGTGATGCCATTTTATTCTTATCAGAGCCGCTCTCTGAAACAATTTCAGTTCCCCACTTGTGTCGTTATCTGTTTTCTTACTGTTCTTTTCTTCCGTGTCAAATCCATTCTGAATCTCAAACAATCTCAAGCTGTTGTTCTAGATAGAACAGGTTGGATGAAGGCTTTATTTCAGACAGGAAAGATTTGTTATCTAAATAAGGCAAACGGATGGTTGGAACAGCAAGAGAAAAGCAGTCAAATGCAGGTGGCCACATAATTTTCTCTGTGGTGGTTACCAAAACTGAATGAAAAACAGATTTGTAGTCCTAAATTATACCTTGAATTCCTTTTCTACAAGGTTTTTCTGTTAGATCGTGAGAAAGGGCACGTATTCTATTTGGGATGTGCCTGAATTAATAAGAAGCATAAAAACATCTTCTTCCTTTAGGACCGAAAGTATTTTGCAATGCAGACTTCCCTACTTTCTTTCTAGAATTCTGACCAGAAATAACAAGAAAAAAATGTGGTGCTCTTCCTGCTGGATTTCAGATGACACTGGACACTTGTTATTACTTCAACTAATGGCACTCGGAAACATTTATGATGGTTAAAACCTAAATGTTAGATTCAATATGGCCAGTTTACTTTTGCTCAACCGACAAAAAGTGTTAAAAAAAATAAATAAAAAAAATAAAAGCCAAACCTGGATCAACCATTGTCGCCAGTCACCACACAGACTGACAGCACTATTGTATTGTTTATAATAACAATATATATATTAAAAAAATAATAATAATAATTTTTTGTTCATTGAAATGAAGCTGAAAAAACACCCCAAAAAATCTAAATAAAATAAATTATTAAAAAAATGCTAAAAGTGACAAAAGCACAAAAAATTACCAAAACTGAAATTAATTATAACATAAAATGGTTCCTTATAATCCCATTCAAATATAAAATACACAGTATTGTAAATAAAATAAGCAAAGAATTCTATAGTGGAATTTTCAAATCCATAATGGATTTTTTAACAATATTCATGTTGTTTTAGATAGCAAAATCAAGCTTGAAATGAAACAATGCTTTTAATAAATGTCAACTTTAAAAAATCTTAAGTCACTCAACCCCTAGAATGCACACGTATGTGTCATGGGACTCTCATGAACAGCTCTCGGATTTCATCAAAGATATCTTAATTTGTGTTTCGAAGATGAACGAAGGTCTTATGGGTTTGGAACAACATGAGGGTGAGTAATTAATGGCAGATTTTTGAACTATCCCTTTAATACATTTGAGAACAATAACGTGTTCAGCGGTGGAAGTGTTGGTTGCATCTGCACAGCTGTAAATGTGTACGACCGTCCCTTAGGATTAGTGTCTAATCAGTTTCAGTGCAGCTTTCCTCTGCATTAATCTAGCAGGATGAGACCACTCTCAGTCAAGCTTTCTGCTTTGCAGAGCAATTAACGTCTTTTCATCACAGCACAATGCTAAATATCAAGCCGTAGAAACACTAAGGTTTTTCAAGTACTGCTCAGTGGGTGATGTCACTCATTAAACAGCTATAGTGATATGAGGTACTGTATATAATGTCATCAGACATATAGAAAAGGCCAATGCTACACAGTAAGAAAAGATGAAAAAAAAAAGGCTGGCATAGAAAAATAAAATGGCTCTCATTTTGTCTCCTCCACTGCACATCTGTCACCCAGCAATGAGCTTGTTTCTGCTCTCGGTGCTGGGTATTATACTAAAAAAGACCACTAGAACAGCCACCATGGTCTTTGAGTCATAGAGAAAGTTTTCTCAAATTAAAATAGGCTAAATGCTTTTGCTGCCTTTGATTGCTTATGCATGAAACATATACTTCAGGTCTGAAATATTTCTGGGCCGGCTTTGGAAGTTACCCAGGGGTGCAATAATAATTAAAAATGGGGAAAGGCTGAGTCTGCTATGGTAAATTAGAGAGAATGAGAACAAGATATGGAGGGCAAGCTTTAAAACATTTTGACCAACTTCAAGTTTTCTCAACAATATTTAAATCTTGCCAATAGCCTATATGTTATGAATCAGATATCATCAAACAAGCTTTTAGTTTATACAATACATGTTAAAAGGCGGATAAATTGACTTTATGGTTACTAAGCCTCAGATTACATTTCAGTGCAGCCAGGAGCAAACTCTAATTATGTTAAATAGTAAATTCATCTAGTTTTCAATTAATCATTTAAATTATTATTATTATTATTATTATTATTATTATGATATTTCACATTAACATTTTATCCTAATTTGACTTAATTGTAAAACAACTAAATCACTGTAAAATAAAATAAATAAATAAATAAATAAATAAATAAATAAATAAATAAAAATATCCAATTAAATGTACCGGAACATTTAAATATTTAAATAATAATAAAATAAATAAATAAATAAAAATAAAATAGCCATAGAAAATCCTGTGACGATGCTTCCGGCATTACAACATGGCATATTGGTGCCTGTTTACTTATAACCGCATATATTTTTACACAAAACCATATAATATAATGAGATCTATTTGAACCAAAATGTGTCACACAGAGAGTCTTTCTTCATGTTTTTCATGGTAAATTGTGTGGTTATTATATGGTTTTTACTTCCAAAAAACATAAATTTAACAGTATTTTACAGTAAAATTGCATATAATGCAGTGCTAAAACATTTACTGTTTTTACCGTATATGGTAAGGTGACTTACAGTGTTAATTAACCAATTAACTTGGACTTTTTCTGTAAATATTACAAACACTTCTTACAGTGTAAAGCCAGATCAAAAATGGTGTAACAGTTTTCATGAACAGTCTGAAAAACTACTGAAAATGTAAACTACACTGCGCCTCCAAAGACCAAAACTTTCAATATCTTGTAAATATTTGATGAAAAGCCAGGAACATAACAGATTTTCATTCTTTAAAGATTTAAATACTGAATTGTGAATTGTGATTACATGAAGTCTAAGCTGTCAACAGCAGTTTTTCACGCCAATAATCCATTCCACCATCAAAAATACACGCAGCAGGTGTAGACATCAAAGACAAACTAAATAAGCAACAGCTGTAAGACACAACATAGCAACACAGCAACAGATGCTCATCGTTCATATTAATGTTCAACACCTCATGACTGATAAATCTACTATGTTGGCAAGTGGCAAATCGTCTGACAAGAAGCTTTAAACATCTGACAAAATGACAGCTCATAACATCAGTAACAAAGCTTTAATTCCTTGTTTTGTAGCCAGCATACCAGCATTTTACCAGGTTACGCTACATATTCTCATAACAAAGACATATACAAGCTTGATGCCAGACAGGGCATTAATAAAAAAAGAATTTTTAAAAACATATTTACATATGACCTACATCTCTGACACTGCTACACCCCCAACAGTCTGGATACATTACTGGAGTCCACAGAGAAATAGTACAGGGCTGTTTCAACACACAACATCAGAATGTGCATACTAAAATCTCAGCGTTTGTAACAAGGTTCTTCAATGTATTCTTTCTCTGTTTCTCTGCACTTCTGCTGACTGCTGCATCAGAGACTGCTGATGTCACTGCATATCCAAGAGAGCAAAAAAGGCAATAGACAAACCCCCGTCCTCTGAAGATCTCACAGTACGTGACAGATCATATCTATAAAGACCTCTATATCCAGCCCAAACTGTGCAGAGGTGAACGTGAATGAAGGTGAGTGTAAAAAAAGGAGGATTTGATTTCTCAACTCATGCAGCACTAATTGCATCTTTCTAGTCCAGAGTGTGAATCTTTATCACTACCTACATAAATGTCACTGTTGTCATGGAATAATAATGAAATATGTAAGAAGACTATGTTTTGAAAGTTGCACAAGTGTCTTTTCATCATTTAAAACAGGAAAGAATTCAGACAAAAACAGCCAGAAGCAGACACAAACAGAAATTATTGCCTGAAGAGGTCAGAAGGTTTTAACTCCTCCACTCAGCATTTGTGTAGACCTCTTTTCCAAGCTTCTCTAAGTTCAAAATCTACAGCTTCGCTAAAGCAAAAAAACTGAAATAAAATAAAATATTGATATTAGATTTTTAAAAAAAAAAACTTAAGGCCTGTTCCTACAAACAACTGACAGCATGTCTGGAAAGCTGCATAGACATCTTTTCCAAGCTTCTTTCAAGCTCTCCAAGCTGCAGAAAAGAAGACTGGGGAAAATACAACACGCATTTGTTTTTCTGTAACTTAGTATGCAAAAAGGATGAGTAGGATGTCTAAATATTCTGTATTCGTTATCAGTATTTACAGAAGGAAAACAATACCCAGATGACACAAAGCATCTGCTGAGATTCTGAAGTGTGCAACTAGCAGGCAATCTGCTATCCCATGAGGCAACAGAAGCTGCAGTGTTGTCAAATTTGAAAAACTGAAATAAAAAAAAAATGGTGGTATGGGAATTTGGATGAAATGAATACCCACGTGGCTTTCACTGGTCCAGAAGACAATGTGAAGACATTATGTGCCTGGATGGATCCCATCAAATTGAACTGAACATTTGTTCAAAAGATCAACCACAAGAACATGTTTAAAAACCAGCATTTGTCTTTGAACGTTTGCATGCACATACACAAGCCAGCACACAAATGCATGCCAGCGGAACTGATTTGCTGACACTAAGCTGATATACATCAAACTTATTTACATTCCTAACTCATTATGCAACCCACTTGTGCTGCTTTCACTCATAAACGGATGGAAAATATAGGATGAATTATAATAGTTTAACATATACAACTTTCCAATTCAACACAATGGCCATCTCAGTCTATTTTACACTACTGCACAAAAGGTTGGTGTCTGTATGATTTTTATGTTAGTGAAAGATGTCTAAGGCTGCATTTATTTGTTAAAAAATAGTTAAAACAGTAATGTAAATGTGAAATGTAATTACTGTGATGGCAAAGCTGAATTTTCTGCAGTTGTAACTCCAGTCTTTAGTGCCACATGATCCTTCAGAAATCATTCTAATATGCTGATATGGTGCTCAAGTAACATTTCTGGTTATTATCTCAGTTGAAAACAGTTATGCTGCTTAAGATTTTTTGTATAAACATGATACTTTTTTCAGGATTCTTTGATAAAGTTCAAAAGAACAGTTTGAAATGTGTTTGGGATAGACATTTCTTAAAGTGAATAATAAATGAATTAATAATGAGTTGATAATGAAATGAAGAATACATTTATTCAGAAAGCATTTTAACGTTTGAACATCTTGTTTTCTTCCGTGCAATGAATGTATGGTGAACAATTAAGGGCTGTCAAAATGCTCACGAAATGGTCAGTGCATTACATTTTTAAGTCCTCCAAAGTCATATGATATTTTTAGTAAAAGACGGAAAATCATAATTCTTTGAAAATCTTGACGTGAAAATCTTGCTTGACAGCTGTGGTCATCATTCACTTTCATTGTACACTCTTAAAAATAAAGGTTCTTTATTTGCATCTGCTTCCATAAAGAACCTATAACATTCCTGTAACATTTCATTGGACAAATGGGTTCTTTAGACAATTGAAATATTCAATTGTGGCCACCTCAGTCTACTCAGTCACCTCCATTGGACCCTCAGGGATTTCCTCACATGAAGACACAATAACATTCAAAATCCAGTCAACTTTTGTGGATCTGATACAAATCTAAGTTTCTATTTATGAGAACATGAGATCCACGAAATGTCAATATACAACTACAAATCTTTTGTCAGATGATTTTCCTTTGAGTAGCTCTCAAATAAATTCTTCTGTGTCCACTTGATCGTTTTTCTTTGACGCACATATGAGGAATACATCTAAAGGGCAGGAGCAGCTTGCAAATTATATCAGCCATTGTTTCCATCTCTGTTCTGTGAGAAATGTCCTTCAGCAGAAAACAATGGACAAGGAATCGCCCCCAGAGAGCCTCACATGTGAACCCCCAAGAGACCTCGCTATGCCAAATTCCATAACCTCCACAACGAGCTCTCTCATGCCCACCACTTCAGACATCCAAAAACCTAAGAAACGTACAATACAACCATTTTAGTATAACAGCAATAGTCAAAAGACTTAAAACATATCTGGTAGATTTAAATTACCCCAATACATCTCTCTCTAGGCACTGTTTGCACTAAGGGCCTGTTTCAGAGCTCTACCAGGTCATGGAATTACAATCATTGGTGCAAGAAGCCCACATGACTGATCACAAGAGCAAAAACATGACCATTTATTTCTGTGGTAAATGTCTCCAGGGTTTACTAGATGATACTTTAATGGTCCACGGAGGAGCATAATCAAATAAATAAATAAACATATATAATATGTAAATAATATAAAAATCTGTAATGCAATCAATGAATAAATAATTTGGCCTTCATCACAATAAATGACACAATAAATGTTGTGGCATCTGGCAAGTTGTATTTGGAAAGTTATGGCAAAAAACTGTCCAAAAAACAAAACAAAACAAAACACCAGGCCAGCAAAATCACATAGTAAGGCTCACCAGAGTGATGGTAAACTTGCACACTCTTTAGGGAGTAAGAGCTCCTGGGTGGCCCTTAGGTCACATGTTTAATGTACCTCTGCATTCCTGAGAACATCAAACAGCCTGTAGGCTCCTAGGGAGGCATTACATGTGCAAAGGCAGTGAGCCAATTATACAAAGACTTGCAAGGGGGTTGATAATTTCATCTTTTTTAGAGGAATTTTTAGGTCAGGTCAGCTATGAAAATGTAAAGGCAATTTTGTAAAGGCAGCATGCAATCGGTACAGGTCCGTGTTGCGCAACACAAATTAAGTTCAGCGGTTAGCTAAATAAATAATTTTCAAATTAGAAAAAACTAAATTTGTGACATGCACTGGTAATATATTTTTATTTAATTAGTTTATAAGTAGCATATTAGTTTACCAACTCTGTGAAATACTTATAGAAGTTATTTTATCTTTTATATATCCCAATAATATTGAAAATATATTAAACATATTGCTTTTATTTATTTACATTTTATTTTATTTTAAATCATTTTAATTTAATTTATTTTTTTTAAATATTATTGTTCAATTTTATTGGTCTCTTTTAAGATCATATTATATATATATATATATATATAATGTTGTTTTATGAATAAAACATAAACATACTTTGTTAAAGCATAAGTAATCATACAGACAGCTCATTCTCATTTAAATTACACCAGTTCAGAAGCACCTGCAGGTCCTTGAAATGTTTGATTTACTTACTTTTTCTAATATGTTGTCTGAAATAAATACAACAGTTTGCTCTGTGTACTAGGCCTATTTCTGCATTGCAGTATCTATTTTACAATAATTTATAGTAGCCTATTATATTCTTGGTTTATTATATTCTTTGGTTCTGCAAAACAATGCACATTCGAGTTTAAACGAATCAGTTGGACCTTTAGCTATATTCTAACTCTTATCTTTATTTAAACATTTGAAAACCCTGTTGAAACTTGCATGCTTGAACAGATTTTACTAAGATCCCCAAACCATTTGTTTTGAAGGGGACAAGCCTTAATTAGGGGGATTTGACACCCCCCTCCCCCAAATATGCTCTACTAATCTGCACACTGCGAGAAGGAATTGACTATCTGTAATGAGATCATATTTTTTATCAGGTGAATATAATAATATTTGGACTCTCCAATGCATATCTGTTTTGTTTAGAATATGCATTGCTGAATAAAGCAGCCTAACCTTGTTATGTGCAAATATATGCACAGTGACCAACTCATAGCATCCGAATCCAAGACCTTCTATATCTCTGTTGCGCCTGAAACTAGCAAGAAAGCGCGCTCTGCACGCGAATCAAGCAAGAACCTTTCTACACGGCAGCTAGGATCTCGCCTCGGGCATCGCGGGATATCAGAGAGAGCTGAGCTCACCGTCTCTGGGTCGCTACAAATGAGCCAGTCACCATTGCGAAATAACCGAGCCTGAGCTATAGAGCAGCACTGCAGACGAGCGCGCGGCGCAGTGCTGCACTACGGCACGGTTAAACGCATCGCTCCCTGCCTCGCTTGTCTCGCATCTCTGCCAGACTGACACGCTGCTCGGCATAACGACAACCCAGCGGGGAGGTAAACTGAAACAGCACAGTCAAGCGCAAGATGAAATGATTTGTACTATGAGACACGGGCTGCCCACCTAGACAGCATTTAGGGGTCTATGATGTTCCAGAAATGCTGTCAAGGTGGCAAGCGCTACAATAAAAACAACCAAGGTCTGCAACGAAGGATGAAGTCCAATCTAGAAATACTGAATTATTACTAGAAGAACAGCACATAATAAGAAGAACTAATTCAAATGCTCAACAAGAAATGAAAAGGGTGGTTTTCAGGGATGTTGGGTGGGATCTACAGAGGTGTGCTGCATTTTCCAAAGGTAAACAAGAGAAAAGTTGAATAATGGAGCTGACAGACATGGAATGTATTATCTCACATCACTTACCTCAGTCTCTGGGGGTCCCTATATTTCCTAGGCACTGCAGAGGTACCTGCA
>JAUZSZ010000091.1:16760085-16771884 GCA_034780575.1 Labeobarbus marequensis | reverse complement strand
AAAAAAAAATCAATGCATATCAATAAAACAGGGATCTGTTCCAGTTGAATCTGGTTATGCATGTACTGCATTAACAACTTGTCTATTGCAGGATGTGATTGAAACACAAGAAAGGACCATTACAGATCTACTTAAATCTGTTAAAGAGCAACACGAACAGCTCAATTACCAGAAGACCAAAATTAAAAGTCTTGAGGATAAGGTATCCACCCCTGTTTCTATAATATATCATGTTATTTTCATTATAAATTTAAGATTATGAATTTTGAATTTATCATTCAAAGCATTTTTATTTAAAATGAATTTACATTTAAAGTACACATCTTATAAAGATTGGACTAAGAAATATTTTTAGCTAACAAAATATTTTTGTATATTTAATTCATTATAAAAATCTATTTTACTTCTTAAGAATTTAGTTTGTTTATATTATAAATAAACAGATTTAAAAAACTATTTAAAAAACAGATTTAATTTTAATAATGTCAACATCAAGTTATTAGAAATTCTACTGAATATAAAATAAAGAATATTGATTGAATTTAAAATAATTATCAGTTTAACTCTCTTGGCTTTATTTGCATTTACTGACAATAAATATTCTTTTATTTTAGTTGAACTTTGACTCTTTTCAAGACACAGTTGAAAAACCTTTGGATTTAAATCCAGCAACATCTGACCCTTTTCGTTACTTAACAATGAACTCCACCAATGGAACTGCAGAAATAAATGGTAAGAACAGCACAAAACCAATTAGCAATTTAAATTATTGCCTTAATCCAAAATCATCAACTGCGTGTTTTGCTGCACAGACTTTCCAATGGACTGCAGTGATGTGTTCAAAAGAGGCCAAAGGACCAGTGGAATTTACCCAATCAAACCCAATCAGTCTGAGCCTTTCTATGTTTACTGTGAGATAAGTGTTGGTAAGAGACCAATAATGTACATCTAATCAGATATCAGTTACAAAAACTGCAACAAGCACACACAAAATGCACAAGACGACAACTGTGCCTTTATCACTATTCTTATCCAACTGAATACAAGATTCACTTTTTACAGTTTACTTTTGCTCTTTATTTTAAGATGGTGGAGCCACGGTCATTCAGAGGAGGGAGGATGGTTCTGTTGATTTTGACCAGTCATGGGAAAAATACGAATATGGATTTGGCAAACTGGAAAGTAAGTACACCCTTTTGTGTCACGTCAGACGTTTCCTTCTCTACCACTCCAACTGTGCTTTTAAAAGCTATGATCTAATTCTCACAGATTTTAAATAAAGAAACCGCTTTGATCATCTATGACCATCTATAATGCATCTTTAGCTGGAGACAAGAACTAAGCTTAAATATCTTTGTGTTACAGAAGAGTTCTGGCTTGGCTTGGCAAAGATTTATTCCATTGCTCAACAAGGACAATACATTTTACACATTGAACTGGAAGACTGGAAGGAGGAAAAGAGATTTATAGAGTACATATTCACCCTGGAAGGTCCTGCATCTGATTACGCTCTTCACGTGGCATATCTGTCTGGAGATCTGCCTGATGCCATGAGCAAACACACGGGCATGAAGTTCTCAACCAAGGACAGAGACAACGATAATCATGACGAGTCAAACTGCGCCCGCAACTACACGGGTATCATCACATGGTCAAAATTAATATTTAATATCCCTCAATATACAACTGTACATCCCTTCGATGTTAACTGTTTGCTGGTTTCAGGAGGTTGGTGGTTTGACGCATGTGGGGACACCAACTTAAACGGAAGATATGCTTGGATGAGGTCGAGGACTCGGCACCAGCGTAGGAAAGGAATCTACTGGAAGCCAGCCAAAGGAAGCTCCTATACCCTCAAATCCACAAAGATCACCATCAGACCATCAACCCAGTTTCAATAATCCCTGACCCTATACTCTCCATTGGGTAATTCAGAATCAATCAGAGGAGTCACACTGGCAGCAGACACTGGCCAACAAAGCTTTTCCCTTTCTCTACAGACAGCAGAAACTGAATGATGCAACTGCAACAGGTCATTGACTCTGGTAGAGGGTAAAAACCAAGTCAAAGGGGTATTGCAACATGCATGTTTTAGCTCGAAATCTTCACAGGTCATCAACTTGCAGCTTGCTGATCAAGAAAAGTTGTTAGAAAAACTAATATTGAACAGGTTAAAATGGCATAATCACATGGTGGATCACATCTCTGGAACAGGATTTGATGCATGTTATTATCAAGAGTCAACAAGAATCAACGATAAGTTTGTAGACTATATGGATAATATTATAGAACTACATTGCACTCAACTATAGAGCTTCTCCATGTCATTTTACGTACAGTATGTTAACTTGAAATTTTTAAGTATTTAAGCAATTTACACAATTGTGCAACAGTAGAAAAGCAATGGGTAACACTTTGTAATAACTTTCATTAAATCATGACTCCAATGCTTATGAACACATGACTATATTATATCATCATATTTGTAATTTTGATATTGAAAATTATTACAAAGTGTTACCAAGAAATGTGCTGTTATGGTTGAAGTTGGGTCTTTTGCTTGTCTCTTTCTGTTAATGAGTCATATTGACTCCTGGTTATGCTTTGTACATACTCCGCTGTACTGTGTACTATATATTTAGTTTACACAATGTTTCTCAATGGTAGTCAGGTGCATCATATTTATAGCAACACATTTAGACAATAAGGAAACTTATACTATACTTGGACTCACATGGCAAACCTTTTTTTTTTTAAGTGGTAATAAATGTAAATTTCACTGCATAATTAAAACAACTTTGAGCAATATCTTCTCAAAGGAAACAGTATATGAACATCTACACTGCAGGCTCACATAACTGAAATAAACCAGTTTCCAGACAGTTTAAGACTGCTGTTTGTTAATGTGGTAGGAAAAACTAATTTAACTGATAATAAATAAATAATCCAGAAGGAGGATCGAGCTTAACCTGTGTGAGAAATCAACCCTTCATAATTAACATTGATTATATGACCTGCATATTCAACAACATGACAAGTGTGATAAATCCAGAATATGCATGTTGTCTGCAGTAAATCATGTCCCAACCTGCCCAGTCAGCACCATCTAAATCAAGGCTGACTATGCGGCGTGTTCGGAGGAAGATAAAGTTGGCACAGGCTGAGAGCGGACAAACATGCCTTCTGAATGACAGGTTATGTCAACATGCATCTTTGTCTGGTCAACCTTGACTAAATTAGTAAGCTTAAATAGCAGGGTAAGATCATACAGTGAGGGCATCTGCTCACACATAGAGTGCTCTGGTTACTTAGCAATAAGAAAAAGTGAGACAAGGCTTTTCTAAAAGAAAAAAAGTTTGTGTTTGTGTGCAAGGCCAATTTATTTGATCTAGACCAGTGATTCTCAGAAAACACTTGCCTGAAACACATTGTAATCCTGCCATTATTTCAGTGACTTAGCAATGTCGCCATGATACACATTTTCATAATGCCTGGATAGTGGCTGCTTTGGCCTGTCCTCAAACAGTATGGTAAATGATTTCACTACGTCAAGGAGATGCTATTTTTTGCTGCTAGCAGTGCAAGGGCAAAAAACATTATTTGGACTTCCAATAATTATGCCATAGTTATCATAGATACAATACTGTTTACAGCGGCTCACAAAGCCTTGGGAGTTGAAACCCAATAATGGTAAGGGGAGTAATATTTGAGACACACATTTAACAACCACAACAGACTGTAACAGATGACCAATTAGAGCTGACTGGACTCATCAGAAAGGCAAGCTTTACAAAAACAGGAACTAAAAGAGAGCTTTTTAGGCAGAGAGTGGGAAGACACGCTGCTGCAATATACCGTCTGTGAAAAATAATGTGCTTTTTGAACTAAGCCTAACTTGTAAATAAGCACAAAATTCACATAAAAAAGTACCAAGTGAATTACTTTTAACCAAGTAATTGGTTAAAAAGTGTAGAAACATTGAAGAACATTCAGCTCTTAAAATTTCTAAAATCCTGAAACGAAATCATTTCAGATTGAATTAATTTAGTTACTAAAAGTTACAAAAACTAGGAGTGTCCATAGATTAAGCTTTGAAAACAAAACTAGGGCTATCTGCTTGTAAAGTCCCAGCTCTATATAAAATCCCAAAAACAACAACATATGGTGCTAATATACATTAGGCATGTGCTGTACGACTACTGAAATACCATGATCCTTACCTTTATTCTCCTTATCAAAATGTTCCACTTTTCTGAATATTGGTTTCTAGGACACTGTGAGTCCAGAAACTGTAGTGTACATCATGAGTCTTTAAAAGTTTAGCTTAAATGTGTGCTATAAATAAAAAGTGCAACACAAACATCTACATTTAAAGTCTCACTTGAATAGGGTAATATTAGGGAATAGGGTAACTTTGAAAATTATTGTGGACAGTGGGTGGGAGTTGGAGTCAAAAAGGTTGAAAATAACTGATCTTGATATTTATACCTGTAAGTTGTGTTGGGCATATAAATGTCCCTGGCAGGGAACTCCAGGATCTCTTTTGTTGGCCGCACTCGACTATCTGGGTAAGGCTTCACTTGGAGCAGATCAGGCGTCAGGCAATAGTGAGGGTTCTCGGGGGCTGGTGAGATGTCAATCTTCAGCTGGGCTAAGGGCATTTAGTAAATCAGTTCCATAATGCATTACATAACTGTTAATATGGCCAAAATCTATTGAATAAACATGCCAAAAAAGCTCTACCTGTAATGGGCCTCAGTCTACGCAGCACAGAGGATGGACGCCTCATGTCAGCTAGGAACTTGTAGAGATCTTCATCACTTAGTCGATCTCCTTCCTAATATGATATATTAAAAAAATACATTCAATTGTCAAAAGCAGGAGCATTTATTAGCTTTAGTGGTCTGACTTATGCAATGACCGGTAAATGGAGGACAGTCAACTTTCTAAGAACGAGATCAATACTGGGATGTTTTGGCTTTTGAGTAACAGCGTGACCTGTTTGAAGAAGTTGGTGACCGTCAGGGTGGCTGGTCTGAAGCTGGTCAGACTGCATGATTCATCTCCGCTGGTAGTTCTCTCCAGCGAACGACGCCCCACAATACTAGAGTTCCTCCGTTCAGACCAAGAGCCTTTCCGTTCTGTGTAATAGCGCAACGTCAAGTAGTTAAAACTTCAGTACTATAAGAACAAATAAAATGTTGTGTTATGACATAAAGAGCAAAAATGAAATAAAAACTGAGATTGGACTAGTCTTACGACTTTCTTCATCAACCGTTCAAATGTTGTTCAGAAGAATAATTTCCAACTACACAAGTACAAGATAAATACGCACAAACATCTGTGTCATTTAAAGGCTCACCTGACAGCCCCATCTCCAGCTCTGTGTCTCTCTCTAGACTGCCAGCACTGTTCACTATATTCATGAGGTGTATGGCCGTCCAGGCAAAGGGCATCCGATAACGCCCTAGTCGCTGGCAGAACTGTTCAGACTGACTGCGCAACTTCTCAAGTTTTTCCTTATTCTGTGGTTCCCGAGAGAGAATATAAAAAACAGTCACCACGCTGAACTGAATTCCACAAGGACCTGGTGCACAATGTATAAACTCTTACAAATGGCTTACTTTGGCAGCATCTGACTCTTTAAAGACCATGTAAGGCTCTGCACACTCTCCAATGTCTCCTTGCTGTAGCACCTTCTCAAGCTGAAAGCAAACACAGTGCAAGTGAGCAATGATAATGCACTGCTTTCAGTCAACATGACACAAAACACCCAAAATAAGCAATGAACATAAATGTAAAAATAAAATCAATGCAATAATCGTCAAACATAAATCCATTAAATGTCATATTGACTTGAAAACATCAATGCATGCAATAATGTTTAAAAAATAAAATTAAATAAATACTTCTAAAATACATTGTAGATTATATTATTAGTCTTCAGAGTTACAGGATCTTACAAAGATCATTCTATGCTGATTTGATGCTCACGAAAGATTTCTTATTGTTGATGTTAAAAGCCTATTTTTTCAGTATATTTGTGGAAAAGAACAATTTAAATATATTCTGCTCATGTTTCATGAATAGGGCTCTGAATGTTAAGAAGGATGCTGAATAATGTAACCAACCTTGATAACAAGGAAGACGTCTTGAGAAGGGTAGGTGATTGAAAAGACAGCAGAGCGGGCCAGGGTGGAGATAGCAGCAGATGGGATGTGTGGTCGCAGCATGGCCTTCGTTTGCTCAGAGTTCAAATCAAAGTAAAAGTTCTCTGATATCTGAGGATGAAGACAGGAGAATGTTAGGATATCAGAGGGAGTGCTAAGGAACAAATCAAATCTTTGAACAGGTGACTACTACCCTCTAGTGTTGAAATTGGTTAGCAACATCATGTGACATTTCCTTTAGACATAAATGTAACTTGTATTTGAATGTACCTTTTGGAAATCCATGCAGTAAAAAAAACAAAAAAACAAATTCATTCCCATCAAAATTAGTTTTATAAATGCAATTTTAAGAAACACAATGAAAAAAAAAAGAAAAATTCTCTCATCAAAATTGATTTTATAAATGCAATTTTAAAAGACAAAACTAAAAAAAAAGAAGAACAAACAAATGTAATCCATTGTGTATATTTTTATGGCACCATAATTCACTTTAACAGTGACTAATTAATTAATATTCATTATTTTATATTCTTACACAACTTTTAACTTGTACATCACACAGGGAATTATAACAGCTCACCTTTTTCTTTTCTTTGATATCATATAAGGCCAAACTTGCAAATATTGGCTCAATTTCTATCTCAAACCTTAAAAGGAAGAAGAGAATCATATCAGCAACGTTGTAACCATTAGCGTTACATTTCAGTCCACAAAAGCTGTTCCCCACTTACTTCAAGGACAAGCACTTGACAAGAAGCCTTTGACCAAAATGTTCTTTTGGAACATCAGGCACACAGTGTCGCTCAATGGGTTCATCCTACATGAGAAAAAAAGATTAATGCAAGAAGTGTTTTGGTAATCCATACTTTTAGACACAATATTGGAAATATTGAAACAACATGTCATACTCTACCTCATCCAAAGCAGGATGCAGTGCGAAGAGCTCTCGATGGCGGTTTGACTTGCGCTGGTCCTCATTGTGGCGGTCGATTTCCTCATTGGGTACTCGATCCAGAAGGTGAGGCAGCAGAGCATCAGGCTGAGAGTTCTTCAGGTCAAATATACTGCAAGCCCAGCTGCCACGTGGAGTGTCATCAATTGACATGGATCTTCGCTTGAGATCATCCTGTGACATGCAAAAGTCAGTGTCAGTTATATTCAGTGAATTCAAAAAGAAACTCACAGGGATATTGTGCAATTACTCTACTGGGCTTAACAAAAAAATATTTATATAACATGCAACAGTAGCAAAGAGAGGTTTACCTGATCATCTTGATAGCTGCTGTGATCTGGCAACTCGTCAGACTCAAAAACCTGCTTGGGTAAACCTCTCTGCCTCTCCTTCTGCTTATCCAAAGTGTTGGGATTAAATGCGGTGCCCAACTTGTGGTACCTGTGCATCCAAAATACTTTATTACCTCTATGCTACTCAGTATACAAAAAGAGACCTAATAAAATGAACTGATTAAATGTTCCATCCAAATTTCCCCTCATGTACACGCAACGATAAAATTTAAATGTAATTTAAGACTTTTTTTTTTATTAAAAAAATAAATAATAATTGACATGGAAAGCATTTCTATGGCATAATTAGGCATTCAAAAAATAAAAATGTAAGCCTAAATTAATTTCTTTTTTTTTTCTTTTTAAATTAAGAAACTTATCCGTTTAACCATAGCAACAAAAAAAAAAGTGAATGCATGTGTTCATAAAATTTAAATGTCATTTGTTTCAAGACTTTTTTAAATAAATAAATAAAAATTGACATAGAAAGCATTTTTATGACAATCAGACATTTCAAAAATAAAAATGTATGCTAAACGTTTTTTTTTGGACTTCTCTGTTTAATCATAGCAAAAAAATGTGAATACATGTGTTAAGTAATAGCTAATTAAAATGAATCACTACTACTACTTTTAAATAAAAAAAAAAACATTATGTGAAACTATCACATTTTTTATATTTTATCATTAAAGCATTAAGCATAATTTGTAATGATTATTTTATATAGTAGTGTTAAAATTTAGTTCAGTGGTGCTTTGTCACTGATGGATAAAATTACACAAATTCAGTTCACATAATTATATGTGAAAGTTTGTAGGCTTAATTTAAACTTTCAACCTTAATGACAGTAATTACCTGACTTCCATTTAATTTTCTCGCAATGACTGGGTAAAAATAATCAGTATATGTTTGGATTACAGTGACAACCATTATATGATCTCAGTCAAGATAAGAGTTTGGGCTTATCAATTAAGAATCACCAAGGTAACTGATTCACATTAACTTATGAAGGCCCTATAAATATCTAGGAAGCTGCTTGAGTTTGTCTTCTGAGCAGATTTAAAAGCCCCCGTGAAAAGTACCATAAAAGCAGCATGTTGGAGAAAGACTGTAGGCAAAATGCACTTGAATTCCTCTTTGTCATTTATGAGCAGGCCCACACAATATTTGTGCCTGCAGAAATCCACATAGTGTTGCAGATACTTCCGCAGGATTGGAACATCCGTTAATCACAAAGAGGCACTAAGAACGTAACACTTTCAGCTCCACTTAACACATTTTCCATATTCAAAACCATGTATCAGAATCCCATGTATCAGGAAAAAAAGGCTGTAGGAATTCTAAAGAGAGAACAGATGTAGTGAAGCATCATACTTGCGGTTCACAATGGCCCAGTCCTCAGTGTAAGACCGGATGCAGTCTCTAACATGTGAATCATTCTCACTGGAAAATTATTTAAGAGGACGAACAAGTAAAATATGTTAAAGCAGTATGTCTACACACCATAACAATAATAAAATGACAGCTGTGATAGTAGTATTTATGTGCAAACAATATATACAAATTCATTCATAAGTAACAAAAAAAAGCCTTTTAGGCATATATATATGACTATTGAGATAATCACAGCATAGATTTTAAAACTGTTCACACTGACTTCATTTAGTTCAGTAATACCTCTTGAACTACGTGCATGCTTGTTTGCAGAGACATACTAATGTATGCCTCAGTTCTTCAAAACAATTCACCCTGAACACACTTACCCCTCCTCAGGCACAGCCTGGCCAAGAGTTCGGCACTCTCTTGGCGTGTAAAGCACTTCAATGTCATCTGGAGGAAACTCGATCAGATCTCTCAGAGGTCCTGACTCTATAAGGGGAGGGTGTGTGATCAAATACTCTTCCAAATCCACTGGCTCTACAGCCTCTGTCAGAGGAATCTGCAAGGAGAAATCCAAAGGGGAACAGAAAGAGAATGTGAGAACTGTTGCCGCTATCGTCAAAGACAGTCAGTATCATGATGAAGGGATAATGGTAAATACCCTTTGAAGTGTCGATCTCTCAGATTTAAGATAGAAAACTATATTCTCTTTGAAATGTAGTACTTACAGCATTGCTAGCTGCATTCCCACCCACACTGAGGTTCTTGAGAAGTTGAGGTGAGCCTCCGTACTGACCAGCAATCTGCTTCCTGACTTCAGCCGCTACAGTCCTGGAGAACAAGACAGTGTAGAACGGCATTATAATAGAAAACAGATAAGAATCCCATGACCTAACTGTCATCTGAGTCTTTGAATGAAATATTCAATTACTATAAACACTAAATGTGCAATGTTTGAGATCTTTTTTTTTTATAAGTGAATACTTTTGGTCAAAAGTGACAGTAAAACAAAGACATTACATCACATTACAATTTTACAATTACAATCAAATAAATGCTGTTCTTTTAAACTCATCGTCAAAGAATCCTGAAAAAACTGCATCACGATTTTCACAAAAAGTAACATTAAGCAGCACAAGTTTTTTCAACATTGATAAGAAGAAATGTTTCTTGAGCACCATATAAGCATATTAGAATTAAGGTAGGTTTGGAGTAATTGCTGCAAATTCAGCAAAATTACATTTTAAAATATATTAAAATAGAAAGCATAACTTAGTGAAAAATAAAAATACTTAAATGTATTTGAAATACATTTATTTCATACCACATATTCTTCAAATACACTGTCATATTTATTTACTTAATAAAATGCCCCGCAATTGTACTTTTAGTATACTAAATTGATATACTTCAAGTCTGCTAAATTGGAACAAGTAACTTTTTACTTAATGCACTTTAATTGTCCAGAAGTAGTGCTGAAGTTCAACTGAAAACATACTTAGTATACTTGATTGTCCTAAAGTGGAACTATTGCAAGTAAACTTTAGGTACACTTTAAATATTTTGCATTTAAATACCAATATTATTCAAAGATCATGCAATCCTCAACAAAAGTGACATTAAAACACAAATGAGGATTATTAATAAGAAATGTGCATTGTGCACAAGTTTCATTAAAATTCTTAAGTTATCTGTTAGTAAATGTTAATAGATTTGAACTATACTTAGTATGAATAAATGTTTTTTTAAATGCATTACTTTTTTACTAGGGTAAAGTGTAATAATATTTGACTTTTTTGTCTTTTTAATGTATTTTTAATCAAATATATGCTGCCTTTCAAAAACATTAAAAACAAAATCATACCAACCCTAAACTTTTAAATGGTATACAGAATGCTGTATGCAATGATAAAATGAATGCATATAGGCTAACACTGTCGTCACATGACTTCACTATAATCCATCATGTTTAATTCAGTGCCACTGCATCATCATGTAGGAAATAAATAGCTATTTAGCATAGTTTTTTTTTTTTGTTTTTAATTTTTAATCTAACTTAAATTTAATTGTATTTGTAATCAACATAAAAACACTAGAAAATCTTGTAATGAGACTAGACGAATTCATACCAAAATACACCAAAGCCCCTCCAATAGGTTAGGTTGACAAAGGGTCATTACTACAGAGTAATAACATAAGAGTGTTTACTTATTATTATTCCGTTTTCACTGACTGAATTACAGGCCTGTGAAGTACAAGCAGAACAAACACTATCGAGTTTATAATGGAAGCAATGTGTCTGGTCTACAGTAAGAACCAAATTTACAGTATTATCAGAATGTCTTTGTTGTAGCATAGTGCACAGGTGAATATCTCTAAACAGAATCCTCTTCTAATACATGTAGAATGACTTGCACTGAAACAAAAGTCCGCCCCCTGTGCCCTTGTTGGTTCTGGAGGGACCTTTATTTAGGCTGAACATTCCTGAAGAGGGAACAGATGATTAACCCACGCGGATGTGTTGTTTACCAAGGCACCGGCTAACACCATGACTTTCAGTGCATATTTCACACATCTCTGAAAACGTCTTGCACTTAAGTAAACAGAGCCATGAGAAACAGCTTCTGTAACTTTTCAGAGAAGCTTTCAGCTTTCATCTGAATATCTAACTAGCAAGTCAATCAATAAGAGGTGGGGAACTTCAAGATTTTTAGAGCTTTCAGTTTTGCTTTGAGTAAAATACAATTAGATAGACACTGGCTTTTCTGGGGCTTTTTGTATTCTATATTATGGGTAATAACTATACTGTCTGTCTTATGAATAAAATAAAACACATACCTATTTCCTTGATCATATCAATAAACACTTACTTTTTATTATTATTTGGTTAAGTAACAAGTAACGATTGGAATCAAAGCCCCAGGTGCCACAAAGTCTATATTGAACTGATCTAATCATCCTATTA
>JAUZSZ010000091.1:16620985-16634913 GCA_034780575.1 Labeobarbus marequensis | reverse complement strand
GCTCTATGTCAGCCCCATGTGAGGGTGAGTAAGGGGCCTGGAAATATCAAGCAAAGGGGTGCGGCCGCCTTCCATGGAGGAACACAAACATCGCTGACAGACCTGATGGTTCTGTAATGAATATATTCAAAGTGTAACACAGAGAGTATTCCAACTGCAGAACCATGCCAAAAAAAAACACAGCACCTCATGAAATTTTACAAGCAGATATATAAACACGTTTTATTATTTAAAAGAATCACCAGTCCTGCATTAAACACTTTGAATGACTCCGTCTTCGTGGTCACGTTTACACTTATTTTTGAGCTGTGGAACGTTCTACTTCAAAACAGAAGCTACTGTTCATACATGCTTAAATGAAAAATAAATGCTGTAGGTGCTGAACCTATGAATAACATCAAATATAGCTACAAGCAAACTGTGAAACATCTCAGTGTCAAATCTAACTGGTAATAGAGTTCAGTGAGAAACAATGACACCTCTGTTGTTGTGTTTCACTCTGTTTGCACTCTCATAATGACCTTGTGACTCTGTGATGTGCACAATAAACAAGTGTGCAATATTTCCTTCCCTTATTCACAGTGTTAAATGTTCTTCTAATAAATTATTGGTCAGTTATTCTATGGCATGTAGAGTCACCAAGTCAAATTATTATTTTTATTAATAGAAAATATTTACATGCATTTCAGAAACACTTCACATTTGATGTTGAAATTAAATTGATCAGTCTAAATCTAACAGCATAAAGAGTTTATGAGGTCACCAGATGCATGAAGTATGCATGAAGTGGCAAGAAAAAAGTGAACATCCGGCACATATACCAAGAACAGGCCATTTAGACATAACTGCATCCATTCTACATTTAAGTATTACAACATAGCACAACCATACCACCCCTTTTTCTAAATTAAGTGGAACAAAACAGCATGACATAGCCAACAAAGCCCGAAATATATGTAACTTCCTCAATGTTATGCTTCACTAGCTTTCTTTGTGTGAGATGTGTGTCCATACTATGTACATGGATGAATGGCCCAGTGAGGAATTTAGCTGAGCGCTAAATGAAGTGACTAATGCCAGGCAAATTTAATATGTGGTTTTCACAGACTAAAGTGGTGGTAGAAGGGGGTGCTATGTTGTTGCCCCAAGGCAGGATGATAAAGAAGAGCAACACTCAGGGAAGAATGAAAGCTTTGTATGGCAAAAATTAAAAAAGCACACTCATCACAAAAAACAAACAAAAAAAACATGCTAAATATCTTTTTTTTTTTTTTTTTTAAATCTGAGCTTGCACATATGTTCGTAACATACTTGTGATATACATCAACATGATATAAAGAAGCAGCTCAAAAGGACACCTAATAGATTTCAAAATAGTACTGAAATTTTATTATGGGACACAAATAGTGATTTAGTTGAAAAGTAAACTCTGGACTCTTCATCAGTTCTTATACATCCCAAGCAGGCAGAAAAGAACACTTACCTGTGGGTGAAATAGAAAAGTGATGAATCTATAATAAACAAGCACACACTAGAAACTACTGTGGAAATAAATACACACAGAAAACAAAAAATGGTATTGTGCTTCTCTAAAGCCTCAATTTATTTATCTGTGCATGTATTGATCTGCCTTTTTGGGCCTTTCATAAAGATCAAGGCATCGGTGTGGTGAATCCTGGGTGCTGACGCCGCAACACAATTACTGCAGGCCTCACTGATTGCATTTACCAGATTAAGCACTTTGTAAACATTTGATAACATTCAAAGAAGGGGATCGGTTGTCCCAAATAGAATTACTCGTAGATGCAAGTCATCTGGCAGGAATAGTTCTAATTTCTTGTATAGATTGTTTTCATGCAGAATTCTAACATGATAATTAAATCTGCTGTACTGAGCCCCTTCTCAAGTCAAGTCACATGGTCCCATTAGCCATTTAGCAAGTCCTTTGCTGGGCTATTGAGAGCCGCGGGATTCCAGGGCAAGGTTCCTGACTGCCAAATGACAATTTGCCACCGCGCTTTGATGATTTTATTATGTGTTTAAATAATACAAATAGCCTGATTCCCTACAAGTTCCTGCACTTAACAGAAGACCACTCATATAACAACATGAAAAACACCCAGCACATGGCTATTAGCAGCCATTCACAAAGTTACACCAGATTTTTTATACTGAGGTTAAAGAGTGAAGCAAAGTTTGCTTTGAGAAGGAATACGTGCAGCAATGTAGCATAATACAAGAATCATGCATGCCAATTTTTTTCTGTTTTGTTTTGTCAAGCTAGAAAGACAACTAAATGAAGACCTACAAATCTATATCCTTCATTCAGCTGTTTTAGATCATTTTTGTTCTTATTTCCCATTTTGACCAACAGATGGCACATAACAGTCAGTCCAGTAGTTGTTGGTGCCATGTGCTGTCAGTGAGGTATTTGCATATAACTTTAGCAGTCTGTTCCATACAATTTCCATCCACAGAAAAAAACAAAACAAAACAAAAAAATCCTTCTAAGAAAAAAAAAGGCATTTTATTTTATTTCATTAAAACTAATGAAATAAAGCCATTAAAACTGTGGTTATCAATCAGCCAAATAAATAAATAACATGGTTACTACAATTTTACATATTAAAACCATGGTTAATTTCCATAATAGTACATGATCTAATATGATCCAGACCTCATGACTTTTGAATCACATATTACAAAATAATTGTCTAAAATCCTATTGTTCTACAAATATCATATCAATAGCTGTCAGCAAAAAAATAAATAAATAAAAGGTTATTTTGCACCTCCTGTAAACAGACATTTGTAGTTTACACAGCACATTGGTTCTATATTCTTTGTTGATCTTTATAATATACAATTGTAAATGGCTGAATGGCTTACAGTGTATCAAAAAGTAATATCATACCCACAAGATGATTAGCAGTACTAGCACTGTCTTATGGATGACAGTTTCCCTGTAAATGCATCAACAGCTATTGTATAGCATTCGCTATGAAAATTATAAAGTGGCTGTTGTGGTGTCGATTGACTGCATGAAGAACCTTTCTTTTAATCTTTGTTTTATACATGTCGCTGAACCAAATATTTCTACGACAACAATATAATATTCTAAACGTCTTTAGAGAGAATCTGGCGTGTTTTAGGAGCAAAGGTTATGAGAATTAGGCTACATTAATGAATTATACAGGCTAACGTCGATACATCTTCAAACATTAGCCTATAATATTTAGAAATAAATGTATAAAAATAATGCAGGGGCAATAAATAAATAAATACATGAACAGCAGTCTACATATGAAAAACTTAAAGAACAGTAGACCCTACGTGAACGCAGACTCTTTGCAAGGCAGTCATAATTACATTCGCAGGGGACTTGTGATCTTTTTAATTATTCTGCTCTTCATTTCTGTCCCATCATTCAAAATGCTCGAAACCCCATCTTTATAACCCCATAAGGCTATAAATTATCTAACTTTGAGATGAGGGCGACAAGCAGATCTCTTTCATTTGCTGGCAAGAGATGTGCAGGGGATAATTGAATGGACCGTTCTCTGGCGAGAAAAAAGAAAGTACACTTGTTATCTTGTGAACTCTCAACATATAAGATAGGAATCTAGTGAATGTCAGCATGAAAGATGGAATTAACAAGAGATCTTTTTATTGTTCTGGAAGGTCATTAGGCTGCCAATTGGGTAATTATGGAAATGCTCTGAATGTTTTCCCCATTCCGTTATAGGATCTGAGACCCTTCAATCAGCTCATCTCGTGGGAAAGTTCAGTCATAACTGCAAGTGTACCAGCAAAATCAAATTAGCAAAAGATATTTCATTAGTATTTATAGCCGGAGGCATTTGTTGAAGAGAGAAGTTGTGAGACTCAAATGGAAGAATTATTAGCTAATGACAAGGGCCATAGCCCACCTAAGACATACACTTGAGCAGACTTAATGAATTGAAGCCATTGATTGCATTGGACGTTTATTCGTGTTGGAAACAGTGTTCAGTGAACATCATTTTAATAGTTTATCAGTCTGGATATGATACAATTCATGATGTCATCAAAATATGTATATTGGAGGAACAACAGGATGACATTCGTTTTTAGGTTAAAGAAATCAATAAACTGAATATGAATAATAAATAAAAACATCTCTATGGAAAACCTAAGTTTGACTAAAAATAAAAGTAAAGCCAAACGGAAAAGTGACAACCTGCAGTTCATCGCACTAGAATTGAATTTAATTAGCCTACTAACACATGTAGAAATAAATAGAACCATGTTGATATTGGCCTAATGGTAGCCTAAACTAATTTACAGTGTGCCAAATTTATGATGTGAGATTTTGATTATTTTTATTTGATTATTAGAAAAGAGGATAAGAAATGACTACAGCGATAACGTGCAACTTCAGTATAGCCATTATAGCGAATTACTCACGCGAGATTATAGGAGTACGGAGCTCCCCATCAATGTGTCTTGGAAGAGTCCCATGTGACACCTCAATAACGCAGTCATTTCACGTGGTGGCAGTGATTTTCTCAACCGCAGATTCTGCCTGAATAACAAACATTAAGGTAGGCTAATTAGATCTAAAGCTACGATGGGTAAATCTAACTGATCGAGATCAGGAAGATAACACGTATAACAAAAAAATCATTATAAATCTTTTATCAAAGTTCACAGTTGTTTACCTATGCAGACACAATCTTCTTATTTAATACTCCCTCTAAAATGGCAAGCTTATTTTCTGTCTTTTAAATTACTATGAAATATTGACTGATTAAGTCAGCTGACTTAAAACCCTTAAAAACCACACTAGATTTTATGTTAATAGGCCTTATATCTATTAAATGTGATTTCAATTTAAAAAGATAGCATAATTGTATCAAATGGCAAATAATTTTAACATTTGTAGGCCTATGTTCCTCTCAGTGAGAGCAGTTATCAGAAAGAAAGAATAGACGTAAAAAAGAGGGATGCTGGATGAACGCGTTACGCAGGAAGTTCGTACTAGTATTAAGACAAAACCCAAATAACACCCTCTCGTCGTGCTAATGTGCTACTTCAGTCTTCATCTAAATAACAATGAAACATACAAACCGAGTAACATCACACATGCGTAACTACGCGCATTGGCATGTTAATCTGGTTGAAGGCGTCATTTTTGCACCCATCCTCGACATCATGGACCAAATATAACCACATCAAACATATAGCAATATTAAAAGAAAATTTGCTAAATTAACTGAAAATTTATATACGTTTATAAGGGTTTAGTTAAAAAAAAATTAGAATGCATATTTGCATTATGCTTCATACCAATCTAAAACGATAAACAAGCAGAAATGTAATGGAGTTTTTATTCGAGAGATTCACCGTACTGATAGACAACAGTTTTTTGTAACAATTAACACCAAAATTCATTGTTTAGGTTTGAGGAAATGCGTTAGCAATTTGTGGCAGTTACTTACTTGCAGCCAGTTTAATTCTACTTCCAGCTACAGAAAGAGAAAAATTATCTTCAGGACAATAAAATAAGCATTATTCATTACACGATACATTTGAATTCATGAAGACATTTGATAGAACTGTGTATTTTGTGTAGAACAACATTTGTTCAGGAAATATATTTAAATGAGAAAATGTAATATTTTACATCACAAAAATTCTTACAACAGCTCTGTGTAAAATACAAACAGATATATAATAATTCCATGTTCATTTTCAGAAGCATAGCCCTGATTGTTTTGACGCCCTTCTTTTTTAATTCAGGAATGATAGCTTAAATCTATTCGTCCATTGATTTTCACCAAGCTGTTCATTATTTTTCGAACAGTGTTTTGATGTCGTTGTCATTTAGCTACTATTTTGAATACTACGGAATTATGTTATGTTCAACTGAATTTGCGGAGCATAACACTGATTTTCTGGTTTGGCTGTAATGGTGGGAGCCTGCAGGATGATACTAGAAAGGGGACTGTTAAAAATGAGCTGGATCATATTGTTTGACAGAAAGTTGCAGGTTGATAGAGTGGATTCTCCAAGAGGGTGAAAATGGTGAATTCAGAGAGAAAAACGGAGATCCTGCCTTCTGGTGGGTATAGCCTTGGGGAATCACGGTGTCGACCGTAGAAAATCCAATTAAGGATTGCATTTAAATGAAAAGTCATTTTTTAACCAGAGTATAACGTGGACACTTCCCTTTCTAGATGAGAGGAACAGTTTTCCTGCAAATGGCTCCTTTTTATTAAATCTGACATGCTGATAATGCGGAGTTGATGTAAAATAATTGGCACAATACCCGTAATTAAAAGCGCGCTAACAAAGCCATTAATTTATTACAGTTGTATAAGCTTGCCCTCAACTGTGCTTACATAATAAAATGACTCGTTTTTACACGACCAGTTTTGCAAAAGATGAGACGCTTACAAAATACGTTTGATTACAACGAAGTGCAGAATCTTTATTTAGTTTGTATTACTCTTATAAAAAATAGGCTATATATTACACGTTAATGGCCGAACAGTTTAGTTTGCTGCATGTCAAATCAAACACCCAGTCTCGATTTAGATAAAGTACAACTCAAGTACTGATAATAGACATTCTATAAAAAAAAGAAAAGAAAAAAAAACTTTAAAAGGATTAAAAACAATGTTGACAATGTCCTGCAATGTCCTACTCATTAATATATTAGCTATCTATTTTATTTAAGCCAGTGCAGCATTAATATACCCTTCAAATGCGAAGCATCCTCCTAATTCAAGTTCAGTTTTCATCTAGGTTACATCCTTTCCTCTGCAGATCCCCTCTCCCCTGAATGGACACATTTCCCATTACGCCCTTCAATTTTCCCTTCTATCTCTTTTATTTCAGCGATTTAATTAGGCATAAATTCGATCCTGCTTTGCTATTTGTGAGCTATTTGTTTCTGACCTTGCTGGGTAATCACATTCAGCCACTGTATCCGCACCGTCACCTGCTATGCCTGCGTCTCCTAGGTTCATGCTGGAAAGAGTTAGCTTATTATTCTAAAAGGTTTTGTCGGGTTAAGCCGTGCATGTGTGCTTAAATGCACATTTCATTAACAAACTGCGAAGGTATAAAGCCGGATTTATGGAGCTTCAAAAGATCACAGAGAGGACGAATTTGATCTCCTTTTGGGCGATATCACCCACGATGTCTTTCAGTGCGCACTGACTCGAGATATATGGTCTTTTACATTTTAAGCCGCTGACAAAACCCTTCATCATTCTGCAACATGCAGCGCTAAAACGCAAGCGAACCGGCCTGCATGCGTTTATATTTAGAACTAAACAATAGCAGAGACAATTACGATCTAAAGCGATAAATCAGCAAATGTTCGGAGTTTGTACAACTGTTATTTAGCCTATTTAACTCCTATAATATTACTCGAAACATGTATCTGCTAAAGTAACAAAGACATATGTAGAAATTATTAAACGAATGCGTAATGAGCAGAAAAACTATTTTCCAAAGCAAATATTTGCTTTAGGCAGCGTTAAATGTGCTTCGACTTCATCCTCCAAGTAGCCCGTATTGATAAACGGGACATCACACGGGCCACCGTCTGCTTGCCTGAGCTCTTCAATACCATTAATAACGACATGATTCAATTAATATCATTCATTCGCCATGCAAAAACAGCTTCAAAGATGTAGCACAAGCAAGCGTTCCTCGGAGAATTGTAAGGAGGGTAAGCAGGATAAAGGTAAAGGTCGTGGTGGCCTATTTGCAGATTAAATGTCATGCAACAAAAACAAGTAGACTGAAAATATAATATAACCCCTACATAATTCACTTCCTAAATCCTACTTTATACAAAAATAATTTTATACCAAGTAATAAAATTATAATCATTTATTATTATTAACAATAATTTAACAATAACTAATTAGGCTAGTTAGTATTAGGCTAGAAACATATTTGGCTATTTTGAAAGCAGTGCTGCAAAACCTGCACCAAAACAGAGACAAGCGATTCGCTGAAGAAATATATCGAGCTTAACAATTTGTGTTCGCAAGTTTTCTCAGTTACGAAATTGATATAGCCTATTTTGTAAGCTCTAATAGAATGGTGGTGAGAATAATTGATTCGAGCGTCAATTACATCAGCCTTTATTTTCATTACAGCTGGGCAGATATTCCTAGCTGTAGATCGATAAGACATTACTTGTGGTTAAATAAGAGATGAAACTAAAGACGCGAACATTTTTTATGTGCATCGGCAAAAACGGGACAATCACATCAGTGTTTAATCTCTTAAGAAACAAGAGCATCAAAGTACAAACCACAACTGAAACGGTATTAAACCTTGCAGTTCCAATGAAGCACACTGAGACGCGTTTTCTCACACGATCCAGGAAATGTTAAAAGAGTTTACATATTCCCTCTCCGCTTTCTTTTTCTTGGGAATATCCCACATGCGTCGCTCACCTGTGCGCGTGTGAATGGCTCCTATGCATTTACCCGCGCGCTCATTTCCTACTTAATTCATATGTTAACACGAGCAATGATGAGGGTCGTTAGCACCTCTGCAAAGAGCTTTATGTAGAGATTTCCATTGTTTTTGTACTTATTTCACACATAACAAAATCAGTGCTGATACGTCTACAGAAGCACTCGGCCAAGTCGGGTTTTTTTCCCAAACTGAATTTTCAGAATTTTTTTTTTTATAAAGGTACAATATGCTATTTAAAACTCTTTGCTTAATCATGCAGTATTCGAGCATATAATATAAATGACAAGAGATTCAATTAACTTAGCTGTAGACGTTTTCGTTCAGCAGCTTTCAATATAATTGGCCTAAGAAAAGTTAAATTTGCGTTTAGCTCGGGCGAGTGAATGCACGTCAGCTCTGGAGATGATTTCAATCACGCAGGCCGATTTTCTCCTCTCCGCCACCGCTAAATGGTCTATGAAGGACGAACAGAGGCGATGTTACTGTTGTTCCCTTTGTTGACAAATCCATGAAACAACTTCAGCTCAGCGGTATAACAGCGCGACCTCTGACGTCGGCGGGTCACGTGACGCGGCTGATAGTATATCTTTAAGTGAAAAGTAATCTATCAGACAGTCCTTAAAGCCTGCTTTTCAAAGCACGTGTCATCTTGACTCCTCGGTCCAAAACCACGCTTAAGTTTCGAGGAAATACGGCGGAAAGGAGACGAGGTGTAAAGAAGCCTTTGGACTGGAGAAATATTTTCTAAAGTTGAAGTTTTCCTGGCAGGCCGGGACTGACCTGCATTTATAGCCACCGGTCGTCATCTGATCTGACCGCTGCTCTTACCTTGGTTTGCTCCAGCAGTAAAGTGAGCGGTGATGACCCTGTCTGGAGGCACCAGTGCCAGCAACATGTCCGGTCAGACCGTGCTCACAGCTGACGATGTGGATATCGACGTGGTCGGGGAGGGCGACGAGGGGATGGAGCGGGACAGCGACTGCGAGAGCCAATGCATGCAGGACCGGGGAGATGAGGTGGAGGAGATCGAGGTGAAGGAGCGCAGCGACAGTCCATGCGAGAGCGCCGGCGAGGGAGAGTCCAAGGGGGATGCTCAGGAGAGCTCCACCGGTTCCATGCAAAGCAAGCCCAAGAACAGTCTGGTGAAGCCGCCCTACTCCTACATCGCCCTCATCACCATGGCCATCCTCCAGAGCCCGCAGAAGAAGTTGACTCTCAGCGGAATCTGCGAGTTCATCAGCAACCGCTTCCCTTACTACCGGGAGAAGTTCCCGGCCTGGCAAAACTCCATTCGCCATAACTTGTCCCTCAACGACTGCTTCGTCAAGATCCCACGGGAGCCGGGCAACCCGGGCAAAGGTAACTACTGGACCCTCGACCCCCAGTCGGAAGATATGTTCGACAACGGCAGCTTTCTGAGGAGGAGGAAACGCTTCAAGAGACACCACCCGGACATTCTCAGGGAACAGACCGCCCTCATGATGCAGAGTTTTGGGGCGTACAGTATTGGGAATCCCTACGGACGCCACTACGGAATTCACCCTGCCGCTTACTCGCACCCTGCAGCCGCTCTGCAGTACCCGTACATTCCCCCGGTGGGTCCGATGCTCCCTCCCGCGGTGCCTCTCTTGCCCTCCGCAGAACTGAACAGAAAAGTATTTAACTCTCAACTAAGTCCAAGTCTCCAGTTACAACTGAACAGCCTGAGCACCGCGTCAATCATCAAATCCGAGCCGCCCAGTCGACCATCGTTCAGCATAGAAAATATTATCGGGGTCTCCAGCAGCTCCACGAGCGCACAGACTTTCCTGCGGCCGCCCGTGACGGTGCAGTCCGCCTTACTGAGCGCACAGTCCCTGTCCTTATCCCGGACATCAGCTGCCATCGCGCCAATTCTCAGCGTCCCGTCAAATATCATCTCCGGACAGTTTTTACCGACAGTGTCCACAGCGGCGGTATCTAAATGGCCTTCTCAATGATAATCAAACTATTTTTTAGACATATATATTTTAAAGACGATACAGCACGAACTATAGGTAGCACTGGACAATTCGTCCGCCCCAATGTAGCCATTTAAAGACTTTTGAGAAAAAAAGAAAATTCATAATCAAAAAGGAATGCTTTCAGTACAGGTAATGTTTGTAAATATTTGTACAAAAAATTAATTTACATGTTTTTTCTTTTCTGTTTCATTTCGTTGTTTAAACTTATAGCTGAGTGAGCCTTATTTTTCAGTAATATTTTGTTTTCATTCTGAAAGAAGTGATTTCACGAACAATGTTTTTTTCCTCTGTTTTCCAATATGAAATATTAAACTGTTCTTATTGAAAGACTGAAAAAGTATGTTTATAAAATTTAAATATGTGTAGCTATATTGTGTTGTAAATCAACTTCATTTGTTAATAAATATGAAAACAATCCAATGCATCTCAGGCACAACTGACTTTTAAATCAAAGAGATGATTTCTAAAATTACAGGAATGTAACCAAGTGCATGGTAAGACACGGAAATGTATACGTATATTACTTAGGCTGTTTTATGAATTTACATATGTATACTATTAAAAGTAGCATTTTCATCAATAAAAGAAATGTTAAAACAATAAATAGCCTATTTTCAGTTATGAGTGATAGCTAATATGAAAATATAAACTAGATTGATTATATTTTTTAATTTCCTATTAAGGCATTTCGAAATGGTCTATTATTTCAGCGGTCCTTTTTAAAAAGAATAACAGGACATTTTAATTCAAAATGATTTAAAAAAAAAAAACATTGTACATACGAAAAAAATATTTTATCTTACTATGAATACAACCCTAGGCAATAATTTCAACAGATCAGCATCTCAGTTTCAGGTTGCAAAACAACAATTACAAACAGTTTCATTCAGCCTTCTTTTAACTTGCATTAAAGACAATCTTCTACAGAAATAATATATTAACAATTACTACAATCAGTTTATTTATTACAAATTAAACTAAGCCTACTTAATCGTACACTTTCTAAATTGAAGGTTACAAAAATAACAACAATCTTTCCCAATAAAAAGGTCAATAGCCGTCGAGAAGCTGCCGTATCCATTTACAAGTGAAAATGAAGTGCAACCTAAAAATGTTTGGGAAGTTGTTCTTATTAAAGCAACACACTTTCACAGTTGTGTCTAGCTAATCAGTTCTACTCAAACAGCAAATGGTAGATGGTGTGTGGCGCACAAGAGTTAGGGCTATATTTAAGTGATACCCATGGGAAAAGAAAAGGAGCCTCTTCTTGAATTCACTTTCAGGCTAAAGACGCTGCTGAGACTGACCTTCTGACCTTCCACAACAGTCTCCGTATTCCTTAAAATGGGATAAATGGTTGTAAGCACATTGTTCTGATGCCTTGTCACAGTGGACTCCGACAGCACATTCAGTAATTTATTGCTGCATGTCGCAGTTAAAAATAAAGCCTTATTCAAATTAGCCCAAATTAGGTCGTTACGGTGTAGGTGTTCATCTCTCAGTGGTTATGATATTTACTAACGCATTTGTAATCGCGCTCATTCAACTTAAAAGGGCATGTAAAAGCTATCCCAGCTAATTCAGATTAATCTATAATGTATTTATCAACGTTTTAGCGAAACCAAATATGCGGCATTAAAAAAAAGAGATACAGAGGCATATTGGATTAATAAAACATCTTAAAAGCACATCATGCGAAAAGACGTTTATAAAACTACACCGAGAAGATGATGAAGTGTATCACTAGATGGCGTTTACAAGAATAAATTACATAAATGAACCGACCGCGTTTGCTAATGGGAGCAGATTTTCGATGCATCTGTAACCGAGGTCATCTCTAAAATAAACGTGTTTCTTTGCATCTGTCGCGGGGATAATGAACGCGCACTTGGAGCAGTTAGATACTATTTGTTTTGGACTAGAGACACTGTGAAATTGTTCAGATTCAACGGGTTTTAATGAGGGATCATTAAAGAGTGCAAGATTATAACACATCCTGCTTTTGCCTAGTCGCGAGCACATCAGGATAGGCCTATTTGCTATTATATAAAAATAGATAAATAAATAAAAATGAAAATGAAAAAGACGTTACGCTGCACAGATTTAATAATTATGAACATCAGTGATTAAATGTTGTTCAAAAAGAACAGTCATTTGGGGTTTCAGCAACGGTATCTTGGAAATTTTGCTTGGCTACCATCACATAGGCTATTTATCCATTTATGTTCGGTCGCGTAACATTTAACAGACTTAAGACGTTTAACAGCATCTGTTTTGGGAACTTTAGTTTCGTGTGAAATACAAAGTAAAACCCCTTGTTGAGCATTTTGAAAGTGACAAGTGGTCGGACGCAGATTTGGGTAAACTAAACAACCCTTGACCTTTGTGGATCCACCTGCTCTCCGCGCTACACAGGTGTAGAGTCTCCATGTTCCCACCATCTAACCCATTGCTTTACACTCATGTCTATGTTCATTCTTTTATAGTAAATGTTACATTAAAGAACGAGCAAATATATAAATAACAGTTAAAAAAAATCATAATACAGAAGAAGCTACATCGGAAATACTATAAGGACCAGCCCAGGTATCTGTCTCCTGGAGCACATCGCCAACAGTAAATGTGGATCCAGTAGTTACTAAATATTTAAAAGGCTGCAGAGACGAAGCAGTAAATGACAAAGATGGCAAACAGGGACATTAACATTTCATTGAGCTGAATGTGACTAATAGGCTCCTTACTGTAATGAAAGTGTCATTGCAAATCAGCACTTGTCCATGGTTATTATTTATAAATATTTGATGTCCCAACCACAAAGAAGCTGTCATATCCAACAGCTCATAAAATGAATGAAATGCTAACGATTACAACACTGCTCAGATAAAAGTTGAGGAGCTCAAGTATGATTGTAAAGTGAGCAACAATTCAGAACTGACTTATGGACAATGATGCAAATTCTCTCAGACCTAAATCTGACTGAGATCTAGAGGACTCACTGAATGCCTTTACAGGTAGGTCTACTGATGTTACGATATTTGAGTAAATCAGAGGATTGATGGGATAATGTCAATAAACGGAAACAAAGAAATAATAAACAAACAAATTGCTTTTTCAATTAAATAAAGTTATATTGGCTCTTATTGTCTAATCTAATTTTATGTTCTGTAACGAAATAGAATCGTTAGGTTACCAAGGCAACAAACATAAGTAACGCAGCTGAAAGTCATGGTGAGCATATTCTGAAATATTCCACAAATTACAAAAATTCCTTTTAGTCGTTTGTGTTTCTTTAATCCGTTTTAAAGATAAACAAATGCATACTAATGAAATTTTAAATTGTTCTAAAATAACTGCCATTTATAAATCAAAATAGTTCGTTATGGAATAGTCTACATATTTGCTTCATAGCCTATGCCCTTATTTTGACCAGCATTGATT
>JAUZSZ010000091.1:16597602-16608089 GCA_034780575.1 Labeobarbus marequensis | reverse complement strand
ATAAATAAATGTGACCCTCTCAGTGAAATTCAGGTTAAAGACTCAAAATCTAATTATGAGATAACAAGCATCAAAGTTTGATTTTAACCAGTAATGTCACTATGATCTCAGTCTTTGACATGGTCTTACTATAATATTAAAGATATCAAGATTACATTTTCACAGAATGTTCTTGACCTTATAAAGGTTGATTTTACGTAGAAAACAGTAAATCACACAAAAAAAATGACTTTAGCTGGGTTTTCACAGCCGGGGTCACAAATAAATAAATGTTTTTTTCTTGCAATTCTGACATTTTTCTTACAACTGCAAGTTTATATCTTAATTTCTTTTAGTTCTCTCATTTCTAAGTTTCCATCTCACAATTCTGTTTTTTTGTTTGTTTTTGTTTCCACCATGGAATAAAAAAAGCAATTGTGTCTTTTATCTCACAACTCCTTTTTTTCCTCAGAATTTTGCGCTAATATTTTGCAATTCTGGCTTTTTCTTCTCTGAATTTTGAGTTTACATCATGCCGTTCTGTTTTTTATTATTTTGTTCCCACCAAAGAATAAAAAAATATTAAAACTGCTGTCTTAACGTCTGAAACACTGCATTCTCTAGAATGGCACCGCATGTGTGTTCGATTTTGGTTTTGTTTTCCCTGTCACTATTCAGCTCTCATGTATCATTTGTTGAGATTTCACTGGAATAGCCAAGCCTGTAGACAACAGAAGGGAGTGTTCCACTGAGCATATCTGTGTGCTGATCAGGATCCAGCTGTACGTACTGTGGCATGATGAGCAGGTAGAGGAGTCCAATCAGAGCCGTGAGGACCAGAGACAGAAGCACAGCGGCGGTGAAGTACTCATCATTCAGCTGATGATACTGGAGACACACAGCACACGGCACCATCACACACTCTCATATCCACAGCTTACACATGCTGAGAAACTCTGACCTCTTACACATCATTCAGCTGAAATACACACGCTCATCCCTGCAAACTCAGAACGTTCTCCCAACATTCCCATATGGTTATGTGTTTGGGAACCAAATAGGAACATTCTGGGAACATTCTCCGTAGGGTCGTTTAATTGTAAACTAAATCCAACATTTCCAGAAAGCTGCAGGGAGGTTTTTATTTATTTATTTATTTATTTATTTTGTAAAAAAACAGTTAAAAACCTTTAAAGAAAGTTTCCTACAGGTTATTTTTAGGTTTTATTTTTATAACCCGAAGCAGAACATTCTTATTATAAGCATGTGAACTAATCTAGCAGTTCAAATACTGTCTGCACACATAAACATAACTTTCCTCACTAATGAGAAACCAATACTCTGTTCTGAACCAAAACATTTAGCAGGGATGACACTGTGTCCTAACCAAACACGACGTGACACCTAAGAGTCTGAGAGGGTTCGGAGTCTACTTTAAAAACATTTTTTTATTCCTGTGACATTGCAGCTGATGCAACAACTAGGATAGGATAATGATAATCTCAAGAACTGGTTATGTGCTTTTTTTTCATGTTTAACACATCTAATAGAGTTTGAATATCATTTTGAATGGTTTTATAGCCATTCTGAACTCACTTCAATTAATTTCAGATCTTGAAAATAAACTAGGGGAAGCAAAGTAGATGCAATCTCAGTGTAAACAAATATGTATATTCAATGATTAATATTGTATCAGTCTGTTTGTATTTGTTAATAATGTTAAAATGGTTTAATAATTAAGAATTCTTTCAATGATGTACTTCCATTTTGTTGTGAGTGCAGAACACTTGCAGAGATAGACTCCGCCCACACTCTGTTCTGATTGTCTGTGATCCTTGATTGATTTTGTCATGTCTTGTGAGGACAGACATAATGCTTGTCACTAGAATCTTTCTGCATCTTATTAAATCTTCTTCTGGTTAGGACACAGTGTTTGAATCACAGGGTCTTGCTTACAGTGCCTACAGAAACCAGAACTGCGTCATACAGCGGGGTCAAACCAGTCCTGTTCAGCACAGTAACACAGGCTAAGCTCAGCACAGGACTCTCACCCTGCGCTCTCGCTCCGAGTCTCTGTAGCTGAGCGTGAGGTAGTTCAGGCCAGCCGTGTCGGACTCCGTCTGCCGGGCCTCGATCAGACGGCTGATGTAGCGGTTGACCCGTGTCGCCGGGCTGCTCTGGGTTGCGTTAGCCGCCGCGGAGGTGCGGTTCCTGAGCTTCTCCGGCACCGAGCGCAGCACCCTCCTCTGCCAATCACAGACACGATCACATGACCACATGATGAGGCTGTGAGAGGGACAGCATGAGCTGAACAACAGATCTCAGGCACATCAGTACCAGCAGACACAGGGAAATCACTATGGATTCATTCAGCATTATGTACTGGAAAAAATATACTGCAACATTTACGGTAAAAACCAGCAACTGTGGTTGCCAGAATTTTACTGTAAAAAATATGGTAACAACATTTTAGGTTTTACTGATTTAACATAAATTCACATTTAAATACCGTGATTTCAATCAATCAACTGATACAATGTTAATATAGCAACCTATTGAAGTAGTGAAATCTTTTTTGTACCTTTGTAATACACTGACAACAGGTGGTGATGAGAAAGTCACATGATGAACAAAAGCCCATCACAAGCAGCTTTTAAATATTAACATATATAGAAGGTGCACAGTGTCATTCACACAAACACTAAACACAATCATGGTAACACACAAAACTGACATAATGCAATAAATATTCATTTAACAACATTAGATGTAACACACAACCTTAATGTACAAAAGTGATAGGAAAAAACTAAGAAACAGTTATTAAAAAAAAAAATTTGAAATTGAAATGTAACGCAGGAAATTCTGGGAATGTCAATTTATGGTTATTCACTGTAAATTATATGTTCTTTTTCGCTTCCAAAAACGGTATACTACTGTAAAATTGCAACGTGTAAAGTAATGTCCAATACAGTTCTTACCATTAATCATTTAACAGGTTTTTACTGTAGCATTTTTTTACAGTCTTTTACCATTAAATTCACTGTAATTTTTTACAGCCTAATAAAACCTGTTTTATTTTAAACGGAGCTGGTCCCCTCATGGGGGCAGCCATTTTGAAATGACAAGACCAGCAAAATACGGCACACATTATCTTGATTAACCCGCTATTATTGTACATTTTCCTCTGCAGAATAAATTAATCATGGCTGACTGTAAATAATGCATTTCTAGTAAGTGTAAACACTTGCATGATGCTGCATCCACACCACTAGGTGTCAGTATATGTGCAAGATGACTGCTACATCGGTCAGCTCCCGAGTTTTTTTTATTTAGATTTATAAGCAGTTGGGTATATATTTACATTACATTTACATTTAGTCATTTAGCAGACACTTTTATCCAAAGCAACTTACAAATGAGGACAATGGTAGCAATCAAAATCAACAAAAGAGCAATGATATGCAAGTGCTATAGTCTCAATTAGCCTAATGCAGTACACGTAGCAAGGTTTTTTTAATAAATAAAAAGAAAACAAATAGATAGAATGCAAAAAGAATAGAGAGGCTAGTGTTAGGTTTTTTTTTTTGTTTTTTTTTACAAGTAGTTAGTAAAGGAATAGAGTGCAAGTCTAAAAGGGGCCATTTTTTAAAGAATAGAATTAGAATAGAGAATGCTAGAGTTAGAGGGCCAAATAAAGAAGGGAGAGATGTTTTTTTAGCCAATTCTTGAAGATGGCTAAGGACTTAACTGCTTGGATTGATTTGGGCAGGTCATTTCACCAGGAGGGAACATTTAATGTAAAAGTCTGTGAAAGTGATTTTGTGCCTCTTTGGGATGGCACAATAATGCGCCATTCACTTGCAGAACACAAGCTTCCTGAGGGCACATAAGTCTGAAGTTATGAATTTAGGTAAAGGGGTGCAGAGGCATTGGTGGTTTTGTAGGCAAATATTAATGCCTTGAATTTTATGCGAGCAGCTATTGGTAGCCAGTGCAAAATTGATAAACAGAAGTGTGACATGCATTCTTTTTGGCTTATCAAAATTAATCTTGCTATCTTATATAAATCTTGGATATGACTGTTAAAAAAAGAACAAGAAAAATTAGTTTAGGTTCAGTGTTAAAAATGTCTCATTTACAAACTAAGTTTCAAAACCAAACAAACTCAAAACACATTTCACACTGCAGGAGTCGCAAACAGGTCCAGATATTTAGCATGCTAAATTGCTATGTGTACTGCGTTAGGCTAACTGAGACTTGTTTATATTTAGCATGCTAAATATCTCACTGGCACCGCCAATCAATTTGCACTTCTCTCAGATTGCATCTTTGATAATAAATACTAGACGATTTTCATTCACTGATTTGCCTCCAATTTCGGGCATTTGACAGCGATTTCCACAAAACTGTTGGCGAATGAAAATTGTGGCAAACGTTGCGCAGTGTGTACCCAGCATTAGTGACACCACCCATGCTGCACAATTTCTATTCAATAAAAAATGCATAACAAAAATAACAGTGATGAGAAAATGTCAATAAAGAAAGCATCTGATAATAACGAAGTTCGATATGTTTGCAAGAGCTCTGCAATTCGGCAGTCCAGTCATGTTACATATATAACACATTATTCAATGCAAGCAGTTTTACAGTTTTTAAACAAAAAACAGTGTCATTGTATTACAGTATCAATTATTGTAACAGCTTAAAGTTCTACTAAAAAGCATCTCTCCAGTTTGTTCATATTTTTTACTCACATCTGTCCTTGATGGACTGAACAGAAGATGGAGTGTATTTTCACATCAAAGAAGAAGGAGCCCCAAAGCTGACCTACCAATTACATAATCACCACGGACCAATAGTAGTTCGAAGGTGTTTATCAGCCAGAGAGAAGTTTTCTGGAAAGTTCACTTTGGCAAGCTGTTCTGAACTCCCGAAACGCAATCAAACTTTGCCTGATTTTGTTTAAAATGACGCTAAGTCTATCGTGGCCTACATGCTTTGCCTGTACAGTTTATCGCGCCTCTCATATTTGCATCTGACGTGATGGACCATATCTTTGTCTCATAGGGTCATTCATCTCTAATAGGTTCAATTTCTTCCAAGAGAATGATGATTGAGGGATTCAAGTAATTCTGTGAGTGCTCAGCAGGCCATCCCTGAATCTCATGCATTTCCTGCATGCTGGGATCTTTCTTGTTGACTGTGAGGATGTATAAAAAGATCAGGCAGCCGTGTCCTCTAGTTCCATGGGATAGATTACAGGCTTTGGCAACAGGGGCTCTTGATCGTATTTCTCTGCTTCATTTGTGTGTATAGTAAATCTTTTTATTAATGTATGGATGTATTCAATGAAATCATTTTTTCTTTCAGTTTTGCTCTTACTCTGTTGTTCGTCCTGCCTTCATCTTTAAAATTGTTGTCCAAACCCACTCTATGGCAGTTTAAGCTCGCCTTGGTAAGTGGTGTCATGATTATGTGTTTGTCTTTGACAGTTCAACGACTTGTATTTTTGGCCACTGACTCCCCTGATCTGCTTGTACTGTAGGTGAACACCTCCCTGGCTTTTTTCCTCTTCTCCTTCCAAGTCCATGAGAAGTCTATCCTTCTAGTAGCCTTGTAAGCAGCAGAATATAATCCACATTACTTGATCTAATTGTTATTGCCACTTTTGCTTAACCCACTGTGACTGATTTAGACAAAATTTGTTATGACACAAACTAAATAACAGTATCATATTTAAGATGAAGTGTTCAATTTCATAACTTTAAGTTATGGAAACATGCTTGAAAATAATTATTTGGTGATTACTAGAAACTACTTAAGATTTACTGATATTCAGTTTGATATTTTTACGTTATTTATGCTTTTTAACTTTAACGTTGGGTCTAGCGGATAAACACTAGTTATAATTGTCAAAATGCAGATATAAAACAATAAATAAATAATGTATATTAGTTACTCAACACATAATTATAAAAATAGTCTATTGATAAAAAGCCAATATTGGTTGATCTCTAGACATTAGAAACTTCACTTTCAATTAAGTTTGTGATTGTTTAGTGCTATATTTTCCCATATTCTGCATCAGGGTTACCAGATTTTCACAACAAAACCCACCCAATTGCTACTCAAAACTAGCGCAATCACTTTTAAGGGGGTAAAATACACTTTTTTGGTGGGGTTAAATAGCACATCCCCAGGGGCTAAATATCATGTTATTTGGGGTTGCTTCAACCTGCGGCCACAGTGTTAAAGTAGCCCAGTTCCACTGGAAAACCACGGACTTGGCAACACCGTTCTGCATGTTTATTCTTGCAAGTCATAAATCTAACATATTATGATATACAACATATGCAAAGAACTAGCTGCAATCAACAGATTTGTAATGTTGTGTTATATCTTGCATGTGTTAGCCAATCAGTAAGGCATGTTTCTGGATTAAGGAGTAAACTCTATTGGGTGTTAAAAATTAGCTGACAGAGGAAGTGTAGTGACTGGATCACTGAAGAGAGATGCTGATACCCAGTCCTTGCCCTCTCAACTACATAATTATAGCATTGGTATCATGTACACATATCTGTAATGTAGTATATATAGTCTTAAACGTCACATATATGTTTTACAGGCCAGTTTGCCTTGTCATCAACGAAATACCTCTGATCGCCATTTGGTTTCTACTAATATCAACTTTCAGGTAAGATACAATGCAGTATGTGTTACTAAATTAAAATTACAGTACTACAAATGAATCCTTATGGTTAAGATAGAAACAAAATGAGCAAATGACTATATAGTGAGAAGAAGAGTATCCGATAGGGGAGTCCCAGCTGTCCACACTAATTGTTGTGTGCATGGTTTAGTGTAAGGATATCACTGGATTACATGACATAGCCCACATACCATTAAACTAAGACCCCTTTGTGTAAACACAACCCACCATTCTCTAGAATCACACTGCCTGCTTCTACAAACCCGTTTTAATGCTGCATATTTATGTTTTTTAGCTGAAGACATGATGTTCTTTGTTATGGAAGATAATTGAATTATATTCTGTGATGGAGTAATTGTTGCACCATTTGGGGAAATATCCACAAGAACATACAGAGACAACACATTGCCACAGTTTTCTATGCCCCTAACGCACACCATTCATTAGCACACTTTATACTCGTTATAGTGAAATGTTCAAAATTCACAGCTAGTATTGTTTTTTTTTTGCGTCATAACCTGTTCTGCTAACACAAAGATCTCAATAGCCGTATTATTCATGATATGGTTGGTGTGCAAATTATTGTTTTTCAGTCAAATGCCTATGGAAACAGCTAAGCTAGTTAGCTAAAGGTTTACTTCCATGTCTAATATACTTATGTGAGGTTAAAAACATTGCCTATATGTTGATCTCATCAATGCAAGTTACAAAAAATGTTTTAAGCAATACTGAAGACCTGCTGGAAAATGGGCATCATTGTGAGAATTAAACCATTTTAATTCAAACATGCTGAAAAACAATTACATTGTATTACAACACTTATCACTCACTGTACTTAAGTACTCTTTATGTAATATTGTTATTATTTCAGGAGATCTGTTTTTCACAGAACAGTTTTGTTAAATGTTGATACATGTTCAATATATAAAATGTTTAATTCATAAAATGGTTAAATTTTGCTTTTTCCATCAGCTAAACAGTATTTTTATCTAAAATTGTAAGCCATTTTAGTCAGAGTAAAACTGACTGAAAAGACTGAATATGACATAATTGATTAAATCTAAAGGGTTTTTTTTTTTTTCACAGAGAGGGCCCCCTCATGGAGGTCGCCATTTTGAAATGACAGGGCGACCAGAAAACTTTTATCTTGATCACCCTGCTATTATTAGACACTTTTATTTGCTATCTAATGCATGTATTTGCATGCTAACTAATGTAATGTATTTTTGCTAAGTGCAAACATTTGTGTGATTCTACATCCACGCCAATAGGTGTAAATAAATTTTGAAATGGCAAGACCAGTCAAATTCTAGGAACTTTTTCTTGGTCACCCCGCTATTATCGCACGACTATTATCATCCGACTACGAATAACGCATTTGTACTAGGTGAAAAGATTTGCATGATTTTTACATCCACATCACTAGGTGTCAGTATATGTATACAGTGTAGCAAGTATATGCTGATTGCTACATTGGTCTGAACACCAGCTGTATCATAAACAGAGGGATAAAGAATCACTCATTGTACACATCTTGAATTTTTGTTTTTTGTTTTCCATAGCATGCTCCCTCTTCTGCTGAAGGACGGTTTGCTGTTGCCTTACGAGGTGATCTCAGTGGCATTCCTCTTTCTGAGTTTGTATCTGCTCTCTGCTTTAGAGAGAAGTACAGAAGAAGAGCTCAGACTGGGTCTCTATCGCAAACTCCCTCAGTGCTGGCTGCCTAAACTCAACCTCAGCCGGATCATTAAATGGAAAGTAAGTTAACTCTGACGTCACGGCCTGTTACTCCACACCACTGATGTTAATGACATCGATGCTTATGAAGAAGTCAGTTAAGCGCGCTGGCCCACCTGAACGGCTCATAACTTTCACATTAGCTTGACCCCATGCTCTTCTTAGCACTTTTGAAGACTGAATGTTTCAACAGCTCCTTGCGTGATTGTTTGAGACTAGGAGGTGTGCTATTTGTGTAGCGTGAGTCATTAACACAGGTTTGCCTAGATATATTTATTTACACAAGAGACATAAATAAGAGGGCCCTACGATAAAGGTAGTGTTTCATTGGGGGGTCGTGTTGCTCACACCAGCACTTCCACCGATCCTTCACTCCATCTGTCGTAAATAGACATGTTAATGTTTATACCTCGACTCAACTTCCTGAAAGAGGGTGGAAAATAAACATCAAGTTACAAGGATCCGTGTCATGCTGAGCACTTGACTAGAACTAATGAACCTTTGTCATGGTACTTCTTCTCTCTTGTAATAAGTGTTGTCACTTTGTCTTCTATAGTTCTGGTTTTCACTGGTGGCCATGGCAGCATTGAGCTTTACGAGTGTGTGGTTGAAGCCTCCGGCCAAGTTGCCCGATCTGTTTCCAGTGCTAGTCTCTGTCCTCTCCTTTCTCCACTTTCTGGGCTTCATCATATATTTCAACCTAGTCCAGTTGATGGAGCTGCAGAGGAAAAAGAGTCAGTAGAAAACAAACTGAAATATGTCTTCAAAGACGTTGGTTGTCAAAAGAAGAACTACAGCCAAGATGACGGTGAAAGGAAAGGACAATCCCCTCGGTTAGAATAGAACAGGATGGGAATAGTTTGGGAAAATTCAATTTCCTTTTAATGAGGTTTAGGGATCTTGCTTGAGTTGAGAAGACTGAATTCAATGAAAGGAGGTTTTGCCAGACTTTCTCTCACTTATTTGCCTTAGAGACAAATTCAGTTAGTGGGATATTGGTATTGTGTAAATGACCAAACCGTAAGGCCATTATTTTTACATTTTTGATACATCATTAAATGGTTTTGTACCAAATGAAAGTGTCTTCAGTGTTTTCAAATGACCCAACAATGAACAAAAGTGGGGTTGCGCGATTTGGGGGAAAAAAAGCTAAACTGATTATATATGCAATATGACAAAAAGATTAATAATAATTTTTTGAATTATTTTTAAATAAATTAATAAAATAAATATATTTCAATATAAAAATGAGCATTTAAGAAAAATAATACTGTAAAAATAATACTAAGTACATCTGTAAAAATATAACTAATATTTATTAAACAAAATGCAAATACTTAATCGCACTAAGCCACATCACAATTTTAATTTATTTTTATTTTGTTTTTTAAATTAATCATGCAGCCCTAAACAAAAGGTCACATCAAATAAACAAAATAATAATAATAATAATAAACTGCTCCTTTCATTTTTTTTCCAAGTAGTAAATTTTGAAAAATATTCATTAATACAAAGGAATAATCTTGGCAGTGACTGAAGACATGAGGCTAGTACTAAAGCTACGCATTAAAACGCTTCAACTTCATGAGCTGTAAAACAAAAATGATGGAAGGAGACATATCGGAACATAATGCTGTAAAGCTGAAATACCAAGGGGAAAAAGTACAAGCAATCTTTTTCACCCCTCTTTGTGCGAGTTAATGACGGCCATTAAAAAAAATCCATTACAACTATAAATGTTATCAGGTCACAAAGGGGCTAGTGTGTTACAGCCTGAGCGAGGTCTGGAGCCACACACACACACACACACACACACACACACGGAATGAGGAGAGAATGAACAGGTTTTGGTTTGACTGTCTTACTCGATATACGAGTCACAATACTGGAGTGTGTGATATAATATTAACCATATTTTGATATTGAGTCATGCCATACTTACAGTCAGGTCCATAAATATTGGGACATCGACACAATTCTAGCATTTTTGGCTCTATACACCACCACAATGGATTTCAAATGAAACGAACAAGATGTGCTTTAACTGCAGACTGTCAGC
>JAUZSZ010000091.1:16351554-16362175 GCA_034780575.1 Labeobarbus marequensis | reverse complement strand
ATTTTATTTTATATTATGTATAAATTATTATTTTAGATAATCCGTGAAAAAATTACGTTTGTATTGCATGATTTTAATATAATTTAAATCTAATTTTAAAACCAGCTAAGTTTTTAGTTAGCACAGTGGATGATTGACAGGTGAGTGGGCGGTCCTTCACTGTTGTCTAGGACACATCAGGGTTGATAAATGTTCACACTACAAATGCAGTGTGGTCACATTTTTGACTAACTGAGAATGTTGAGTGATTGTATCACAAACATTTTGTACCCCAGTTATACTTGTATGTAGCACCGTCCACTTATGATCAGATCACCCAAAATAAATGCCACGTATTAAAAGAATCTTAGACTTTTTGAACTGAGGGTTTGTAGCATAGTAGCTTGTATGAGTGTAATAGATTTTGGCAGGCCTGTGGGTATCAGAGACTCTTCTCCCTCACTGTAACCAAGCCCCTGTGTCCATCTGAGCGTGTTCACCACGCACCCTGAGTTCACATCCAGCAGGCAGCCAACAGAGCCTTTGTCCTCTGGACTGAAGCGAGCAGCGGTGTATTAAATGCCGCTCTATCTGAAAGCAGGTGATGGAGATTTACCGCTAGTCAAAGAACTGGCTTTACTGACAAGATGCGCATGACAATCGAATGCGATTAATCGTGCAGCCCTAGCACATGTTGAGTAATTCTAGGCAGTCGGTCAGTGTTCCTGTGAAAGATGCTGCATTCTTCAGTGACGGCCCTACAAAAGTCCCTCTATGAGCCACTGTCACCCTGTCTCCTGGGCTTGTCACCACCGTATGACAAGTGTCTCGAGGTCATCAGGACAGAAGAAAGACAAATGTTTATTGTCACACAGTTTATCCCAGTAACAAAAGCATACTATTATGGAAACAGCATGACTCATTTGTATACTTGGTAATAAGTGCCTTAAACGGAGTATTTTTCTTGATTTGCTTCCACAAACCTGGCAAACGTTGACAAAGCCAGGAAAAAAAAAAAAAAACGTTTTTATTTTCCAACAGACTGACTAAAAAATGTGTAAAAAGACTTTTGGAGGTTGCATAATATGCAATCTGATTTGACCTTGTGATTTTCAGGAGTGCTTTCCAGTTTTGTGCACAACATGAATACGGTCACTGAATAGACAGTTGACTATGTCGACTGAGACTGAGAATAGCTGTTTTGATTCTTGAGGGCACTAATTTAGTCAGTACTTTATTCAGTCACATTTCATGTAACTTAGAGGAATAGTTAGAGCACATCAAGTAAACACGTTTGAATTTACAGTTACCATATTTAATGTGTTCTGTGTATTTGTGTTGATCAGTGTTTATAAATCTGTTCATCATATTAGGGATAGTTTTCCCAAAAATGAAAATTCTGTCATTAATTACTCACCCTCATACTGTTCCAAACCCGCAAGACCAAAATTCATCTTAGGAACACAAATCAAGATAATTTTGATGAAATCCCAGCTTTCTGACACTGCATAGACAGCAACAGATTCAAGGCCCAGAAAGATAGTATGGACATCATTAAAATAGTCCTTGTGACATCAGTGGTTCAACCATAATTTTACATAAATTTAAGATACGAGAATACTTTTTGTGTGCAAAATAAAGACTTTATTCAACAATTTCTTCTCTTCAGTGTCAGTCTTTGATGCACGTTTATGAGAATGCTGCTGACGTAGAATCTCTTGTTTGCAAGCAAAGGAATGCACACGCATGTGTCATGGTACTCGAAGACTGACAGAAGAGAAATTGTTAAAGTCTTTTTTTTTACAGGTTTTGAACAACATGAGGGTGAGTAATTAATGACAGAATTTTCATTTTTGTGTGAACTATCCCTTTAAGAGATTCTGTGTTTTCATAAGACTTGGATTAGCCATTTGGTTTCTTTTACAATCTCTTTCTGAACTTTTTGAAGCGTTAAAGTTTTGATGGAGTGAATGTTCAGTGAAGGGGGACATCTCTCAGATTTCATTAAAAAAGTAATTTGTTTCTCTTCGAAGGTAAACAAAAGTGATTAATTTTGGATATACAGGTATGATATGAGGTTAAAAAGTGATGGAAAATTTACAATGTATAGATTCACTAATCTACTTTTCTGTTACGTGAGTTATGGCTAGCTTTGCTTCTTCCATGTCAGTAGTCTCTCTGCTAAAACTCTGGTGCTTCAGGTTTCTTAGAGGCTTCTTCAAGTGTTTTAACACAAATATCCTTAATATTTTCATGAACCTAACCTGAAAGACTTCAGAGTAATTGTCCAGAGGAACAAGCTCAAGAGAATGCAGTATGGACACGTGAGCTCACATTTTAATATAATGCAGAACGGGAGAGTGAGAGGACCACCCTTGATCTGCTATGTGTTTTCATTCAGTTTGGCGCTCCCGAGTGATGTGGTTGAATTAATGCAATCAAAGCAATGAGAATTACGTTTTCTGAATAAAAAAAAAAAAAGCAGATCGCTGGTTTATAAAGAGAGGTCTGTTTGCTTAAGCCTGACGGTGCTGAAATGTTGGCTTTCACAAGCCTGTGGACACAGTTGGATTGCTTTGTTCCCATAAACTCAAACTGACTCTGAGATGTTTGATCTGAATTACGTATTTTATGTGGAAAAAGAGATTTGTCCTTCAGTCCAGGCAGAAATCCCGTCTTCTACCATGCTGTTTGTCTTCTGGTCAGTGTTTGCTCTCCAGTCCTTGAGGTTTTCTCATCTCACTTACTTCATATTTAGCCATTCTCAGTTCAAAAGCTTTAGATGAAGAACATTACAAGGGTGTTATTATGGCTGCAGGTGCGAGATCTGTTGGTGTGTCTGACTGTGCTGGCAGTGTTAAAAGAGAATGGGCACAGAGGGCAGCTAAGCCCGACGTAGCCCAGACCATATGTGGACGTTGTGGGTTGAAGTGTTTGGGAAGTTAGAAAGTTACACCACCGTGAGTGCCAGGGTAGCCAGCGCACGGTCCAGGACTTGCAACATAACCCGCATGTAGCATGATAATTAAAAACACAGCAAAAAATTCCTTGTTGTTGCCATTTGATCACACCTGTGTGTGAGAAAACTGCTTGCGTATGCCAATGTGTATGGATGTGTAGTAGGTATGGATTAACACTTCTGAAAGATTTCATATTGGAGGCTTTGTTTTTTGATAACACAGTTTATAAGTTGTAAAGTGGTATTTCTGTTTAACAAGACCCAGGTTTGAAGTCTTGAAGTTAGACTTTCATCTTTAGTGGGTTGCACAAGCCAAATGTTTGGCCAAGTATTTTACACAGGTAAAACTGACACCATTGCTGTTTAATATTAAATAATTTATTTGTTTTATGACTTGTGAATGAGGAACAGTCTGTAGTGTTCAGTAACTACTTTGATTGGTTAGTAGAGTCATAGCTTATATACAATACCAAAATCCGAAATCTGTTCGTTCAAATCTCACACTAATGAAAAAGTAATATGGTATGCTGTTGTTTTTGGTACCATGGTATTTTTTTTAAACACAGTTTAAATACCGTGGTAATATGTATTGAAAATAAAATGATATTATGTCCTGATATCATCAATGTACCACAGTAGCTCCCTTTAAAGCAAGCCAGTTCACTTGGTGGTCATTTTGGTAACGCAGATTTTCTGTGCAGGTAGGAGAGGAATAGAAATACTGCTCTTTTTTTGAATAAGGAAAGACCAAATCTCAAAAACGTTTTATTTTAGAGATACATGTCTGAGGTTTCCCTTCACTGTTTGCCTTCTTTAGACCAACACTGCAGTGGAAACACTGTCTGTTGGGGATCTGGATGATCTGGTTCTAGGCAGACCCTGCCAGTGTAGCAGGAAATGAAGCAGTGTCTCCATCGTCCCTCATAGATGGATGAGCTCCGGGAATGTCAGACAGGGCTGTGGACTCTAAGACCTTCTTCTTTTTTTCCAATCTTCTCTCACGTCTCCTTCTCCTCCTCCCCTTTTTATGTTTTTCCAGCGAGTTGTGAATTGTGCTCAGTGTTTGAAGCTCACACTTCACCACTGACAAACAGACATGGCTCATCTCCTAAATTTTAACACCCCACGAGAGAAAAGTTTAGAGGCTCTGAGTCTCTCTCATGTTTACCTCCATAGCTCTCAGAAGCAGAATTGCCTGCTGCCCTGTTTTTAGTTAGAAGAGTATAAAAGTCTTGCTCTTCTCTCTGAGTGTTGCTATGGTGCAAATAAGATCATTAACTACATCTGGAAACTCAAAGCGAGGACTTGATAATATGGAAGCACTTTCATTTATTTTCCACGAGGCAAAGTGGATCAATTTTGTCGCTTCTTGAATCTGATGAATGCTGCTCTGCACTAAAGACTTTTTGACTTTCTTGATGGTTTTGATGTTGTTTTCAGTTTTTCATGTAGGCCAGTGAAGTTCTCAGTTTGATGTAGCCTACACTTTTAAAACCTACTCTTCATAAAAGCAAGACTCAACAATAAGCATTTATTCAACAATAAGTCGCTTTTGCAGTTTCAACAAAATCTCATCTGTGTTAGCCAGCTAAAATGCCTAAATCATATTTCATCTTCGTTTGCAAAAAACGCAAATGTTTCACTTTGAAAGGCATAAAGAAATAAAAATTATGTGATCAACTAACGCAAGATGTAGTGACAACACAGCTTTTTCCTATTTTCTGTAGCTTACACAGGTATACCTTTTTATGTGCTGTGCATATTGGATCTTGTAAGCCTGCGGCGACGGCTGTACGCAGAAATTCAAGGTAATAAAACACTCGGCCTCTCAACTGTTGTCATTGTTATTTGGGCCCCCTTCACATGTGGAAACCATTATATCCTGTCTGCTGGACTGAAAAAAAACAGGGCTGCCGTGAGTTGGAGATCTGCAAGAGAATCCGCTCCGTGACCCGGTCTCTCAACGGGCCCCTCAGTGTTTGCACAAAGAGGTTTTGTTATTGTAGGACCCCAGGCTCTGTCGGCCCCTCCACCGACACTCAGTCTCTCTCTCGGTGGAGAGGCGGCCTAAAACATAAGTTCAGCCCAGAGCAGATCAAGAACACACTGGTGTAAGGTGTGTTATCTCTGTAGGTGATTTATCTACACGTTGTACATTGAGTGAGGCCCGATGTATCTCCAAGTTTAGACAGTATATAGATGCTGGATGTGTTAAAATATTCTTTTACAGTAGTGCCACACTTTTTTCCCTCAAGAAGACATCCCAGACAGTCATCAGACTAGGCTGAACTGCACATGATCCAAGACTTGAAAGTATATGAATGCAATGTTTTGTCTGTGCTAGTAATGTGTAACTGTGGAAACCAAAGTCATTTTTGCTCCAGCCTTACACAGTGTCATTACTTCAGTTCTGATGGTCAGATAAGTGTGAGAAGTTTTGGTATTAAAGAACCGTTAAAAGAATTTATGCTCCATTAACCTGATAACTCGGTGAGATTATAAATGCAGTCTACCCATATATGCTCACATGTGGAACTCATTTTACACTCACTCTCTTCCCCTCCACCCAACCCCCTCACAAACACACACACTTCAGTTTATTCACTGCTAATGTGAAACATGTCAGCTGCACTTCAGTATCTGTTAAGACTCTTTTTTTCTAAACAATATAGATAAATGTATGCAAGAAAAAAGTAGAACTTATAACTTACTACGTATCTGACTTTTGACATCCTTAAACTTTACCTTTTTTTTGGCTGTTTGTTGTAAATACCCATTTACTTATTTATTTGGTCTTACTCTCATATATAATTTGATTAGGTATGCCAGAATAAGGAAACCTACACACACATTGGGACAGAAAATGCTAAATTAAAATATAAATTTAAACATAAAAAAGCGTGAATAACCTTGATTTGTTTTTTCACTTTATACATTTACTTTATGCATACATGAATTCATACATACATTTTCACTTTATACATTCACACAATCTAATGGCTGTTTCATTTTTATTGAAAAAAAAAACTATTTTAGAGCAACTACATATATATCAATATAAATATGGAATATCTTTTAAACATGTAATATTGATATAATTTCTAATTATATTAATTCTAGATGTTATTGAATGATATTCATAAACCATGGTATTTGCAGTATATAATATCCAGTACACCTCAGTAATATCATGGCAACTTTTGATTGTTTGAGTTATCTGTTTCTCTGTGGTTCAGTCTATCGTGCATTTTCCGTATTAATTTGTCAGTTAATGTTACATTCAAATTGCTTTTTGGTTCTTGCCAGTGTGTATGTTAAGCATTTCTGCATATTCGGGTGCAGATGCAGAGTGCTGCCTTGTCTCTGGCTCATCCTTAGAAACTGGGAGAGGGTGAGAGGGAGACGGAGAAAAAAACACCTCAGAGGGCATGGAAGGATGCCTTATTCTAGAGCAGAAGCCTTTGTAGTGCAATGAGCACATTGCTTCTGAGAGTTTGAGCGTGGGGGAGGGGGTGAGTGGGGTACCTGCGGCAGGAAATCGCAATAGCATCCCAGACTGGCTTCTGTTGTCTGGCCTTTCATCTTCTCTGTTTGTACCCAGTTTCCCCTGTCGCTGCCGCAGCAACTAGGTGTTGTCAGCTGCAGTGAGGAAATATGGGATTTCAAGTCAGATTGTCAGTTACTCTCATAAAACACATTTATTTGAAGGCAATTTTCAGTAGGCCTACATCCAGAAAAAAACAGTCGAGCAAATAATTGAAAAAAAAGAAATTACATACAAGAGATAAATGAAGGTCATAATGAATTCATTGGAATGTTTGAGCATATAAAAAATGATTACAGTTATTACAATATAAAAATTACAATTGAGTTGAGTTTTACAACATTTATACACAATGAGGTAAAAATTGCGATTAATCGTTTGACAGCACTAGTAAAAATACAAGAAGTTATAGTACTAATGACGTCTAATGACATTTACTATAATTTCCACGTTTTTATTGTGAAATTGTACACATAGATTTGCAGTCAGGAATTTGCTTTAGATGACATTTTTGATTGCAGCAATCAGGGTTGCCAGGTCTGTGAAACAAAATCAGCCCAATTGGATTGAAACTAGCTCAAAACTAGCCCAACAGTGCTTTTCCCACGGTTCTCCCCTATGACGGGGGTCCCGTCTATTGTAATCACGTTCTGGGGGGTGAGGGGAGATCGCTTTAACTCGCAGCAACAGTGTAAAAGTAGCCCAGTTCAATGGTAAAACCACTGACATGGCAACCTTGGCAGCAATAGATATCTTAAAATGAAATTTTTATTATTTACTCACCCTCATGTTGTTCCAAACCTTACAGGACTTTCCTTTTTCTGTAGAAAAACAAAATAAAATATTTTGTAATATGTCTCAGTTGTTCTGTGCATAAAATAAGTCAATGGTAGAATTTGCTTTGTTTTGTTACATTGTTGAATAATATTTCAACTGTTTTGTTCATACAATGAAAGCTCATTATGGACAAAACAGTTTAAATATTCTCCAAAATATTACATTTTGTGCTCCACAGATGGCATGAGGGTGAGAAGAAATGACAGATTTTTCATTTTTGGGAACTGTCCCTGTCATATTTCCTTATCGTGTTTCACATCCCTCATGACTGATGAACAATCTTGAAGTTAGCTTAAAACGATAATGCTAAATAACTTATTTTATTGAATTTAATTATTTTTCTAATCTTTAAAATGTAATCACTTGCTTTTCCTCTGAAACAACATATCTTGTCCAATGACATCACTTGGATAGTCACCACATGGTCAAATATTTGTTTTAGCAAACTCTCATTCATCGTGACCTCATTATTTTATCTAACGCCCAATTTTGCTCATCAAATAAGTAACAGATGAATAAAATTAAGTCCTGACCTATATTTTCTTTGTTCGTTATGTTTATGATTTGCAAATGCCAGTTTGCATTGACTTACCTTAGAGCAAAAACACATTACTGCTCTTTAACCTATATCTTTACTGCAGTGTTAAGGGAGGGTCAGTCCAATGATTTAGACCTTGTAGGCCTAAAGAGAGGATTACGGCACCTTTTCTGCTCATTGCGTTGTGTGAGCACACCCTTTCACTCCCTTGTACAATCCCAAATTAATGAGGATTAGCTGGATGGGCTCTGGCCTTTGAAGATGACTGAATTGCTAATAGGTTTATCCCCCTCCATCGCACCATTTTAATGGAAATGCTGCCGAGCATCAACACTGCGGCTCCAGTGTTATTCCGCTCCCACAGCGCGTCAGCTGTTTCCTCAACCAATGCCTGGAAACTTTACGGAAGAGAGTGTGCAGTTAAAATCCCATAAACTCATCTGTGCCCATTAGCTTTGTGCAACTGCTACGAGGTATGCAGAGAATGACGGAGCACTTTTCTGTTTGTGTATGGAAATATGGACATGACTTATGGTTTTCATTCCTTAGGTGGAGGCAATAATTGTTAAGTGGCTGCTTTTAGGCTGAGGGAGATGGCAAACTTGATATAATAAACCACCCTGCGGAGGGCTTGGTTTTAGTCAATCTCCCTTGCCGTGCCTCTGTTGAAGGGAGTGCCGGAGCTTTGACAAGCCTGGATCAAAGACAGCATGAGGTTCAGTCATTCCAGACATCTATTCAACTGCAGTCAAGATTAACCCTGGGGTTGACAAGATTAATAACCACCCTGGACACCAAATTCTGAGCCAAAGCAGCTGCATATAGGTCTCGTTGTCCCCATTCAGTAGAATAACGGTATGTTATTGCTTACAATCCTATAGCTTGTCATTCATTTCAATGTCAACTTGTCTGTGAGGATTAGATGGTGGATAGTCCAAACTTGGAGAGGGCTTGAAGAGTCCTGTCGATTTGTAAAGTTCAGGCACTGAGTGTTGCTGATGGCGTAGCTTGATGCTATTCTATTTCTTTCTGTTGTTGCAGGGCTACAGACCGAGACTAAAATGATCACAGATGTGACTGTAAACAATTGCAGCAACAGTTTAATTCTAGCCACCATTGGTGACAGTTGAAAAAACTTTGTTTGCATCCATATCATCAGTTTTGTCATATTATCATCTTAAAGCAGGGGGCCTCAAGATGACTTAAAAGATTTTAAAATAAGACAAAACAAGAACCATGACTCCCATGATTTTAAAAAACTGAATATATAATACAGCCTAATTTTAAAAATGATTTCTGTATTAAGGAAAATTAATCAAAGGTAAATTAATAAAATCTTTTAACACTTTGGGCAGTTAAAAAAAATCCAGTTTTGGCAAGCGCTAAAATTCCTCATCCAGAAAATCATAAACAAGTAGTCATGGGGGCTTCAAATATTTTTTGTGGACAGTGGGGGCCTTGGTAACAAAAGGCCTGCCTTAATGTTTTGATTTTTATTTAGAGGACTCCAAAGATTCAAGAACTTGCTTGTGAGTTTGTGATTTAAATCAAACTAATTTGTGAATCAATTAGAGTCATTATTGACTTCATTAAACATGGTCTTTTTTCAGTTACATCCTATTCAAAATAATCTGGGAGCCTTTACTCTGATATATACTTCAGTTTTTGAAACTTAAAGAGAGAGTTCACTCAAAAATGAAAATTCTGTCATTATTTACTCACCCTCGTGTCATTCCAAACCCACAAAGAAAACAAAAATAATGACTTTATTCAACAATTCTTCTTCCCTGAGTTACCTGAATGCATGCGTATGCGTTGTGGTACTCTCAATAATGGGGGAAGGCGGTAACTCGAGGGAGAAGAATTGTTGAACACCGTCATTATTTTTGTTTTCTTTGCACACAAAAAGTGTCCTTGTAGCTTCATAAAATTACGGTTGAACCACTGATGTTGCATAAACTATTTTACCGATGTCCTTACTGGGCCTGGGAACATTTCAGTTGTATTGCTGTCTATGCAGGATTAGAAAGCTCTCGGATTTCATCAAAAATATCGTAATTTGTGTTCTGAAGTTGAACTAAGGTCTTAAGGGTTTGCAGCGTCATTAGGGTGAGAAATTAATGACAGAATTTTCATTTTTGGGTGAACTAACCATACACATAGACATGAGATACATATTCACATACACAAAACATTCAAATCTTTTACAAAACATAGTCATTGTTTGACATAATGAGGTTGAATCGACTGTAAGGGAAGCTTTGTTTAGGTGAAATGTTGGAACCATAATAATAGCCTAGTGCCCTGTGCTTTTTATCAGTTTTCTTACCTCAAAGACCTTTCTCTCAAGAGTTTCACATTTGTTGAGAGGATTCTCAAGTTACAAGCTGCGAAATTCCTCTTTGGCCTGGGTAAAGCTGTGAAAGCCATCGGAGCAGTTCGAAAAACAAACCCACCACACCGGGGAAAGACCTGCGCTGGTGCCCGGTGTGCTATTTGTGTTTGTGCCTGTGTTTATTTTACAAGAAGGGTCTGAAACGATAAGTTTCTGCTTTCACTTAGTTTTCCACAGCTTCTGTGTTTGGAGCTTTATTCACAAAGGTGGGGCTCATCCATACATCACTCGAAGTTTGTTTTGCTTTTTATAAACATGTGCTCGTGATGAAATTCCAGGCCTTAGGTGAGTACGGACATGTGCCTGTTTCATCATCTTTAATGTGGGTGACCACCCTGACCTCAGACACATTACACACTGACTAAAAGA
>JAUZSZ010000091.1:16229576-16239815 GCA_034780575.1 Labeobarbus marequensis | reverse complement strand
CCCCCCCCCCCCCCCCCCCCCCCCCCCCCCCAAGAAATATAATTAACCAAGAGCAGAGCTCAGAGTTCCAGAATGCATCTATATCAGGGGTAGTCAACGTCAGTCCTGGAATGCCGCTGTCCTGTAGAGTTTAGCTCCAACCCTAATCAAGCACACTTGAACAAGCTAATCAAGGTCTTCAGAATTACTATGGCTACAGGCAGGTGAGTTTTTTTTTCAGGATTGGAGCTAAACTCTGCAGGACATCGGCACTACAGGACCGACGTTTCCTACCCCTGATCTATATTAAAGGAAAGGGCTACTGTATATACTACGCTTCTACATTTTCTAACCGTAAATAGTGTTTTCTAGTGAACACTGGTTGGTAAACCTCATTATTTTTAATATATAATTCAAAGAATTTGAACATGCAGAATACCTAAGCTCTGAACCCACAATAATGTCATTGCTAAATTGTTGAATCCATATAAAATACTAATTTATCCTTTCAACCTACAATTACAAGCAAACAAACATCCTGCTGTACCAAATTCCTCTTAAAAAGAGCTATTAGCATAATAATAGGTCTCAAACTATTATTAGAACCAAAATTTTTACTCCACCATGCTGAATACATTGCCTTTTCTAACCTTAATAAAGCCCGAATAACCTTGAAGTATTTAGATATATGCAGCAAAACACACAGGCAATTGGTCCCCTGGTTATTACTCATCAGCGCTTTAAACTGCACTGAAGTATTAAGCAAAAGACACTCTGCTGGTATAATTACCGGCTGTGTGACTGGCAGATCTGGGTTGGGTAAGTGCTGCTTAATCCCCTGTTTCCAGTACAGTATTAATCCAGACATGAGGGAGTAGTGCTAACATGCTAATGTCAAAGCTGAGGCCAGTTGACAACGGTGGCTAATCTGTAATGAGGTCCAATATATTCCCCCTTGTGACACTACATCACTTGATAAAGCCTTATATGAGTTTGTGGTGGTCAGAGGGCAGTATTGTGGTATTCACTGCCATAATTACATAGTTGCAGCTATGCAAACAAACTAATAACTAAATGCTAAATGAACACAGTTTACTTAATGAACATAGCTTATGAAGAACAGAGAGATTAAATGCTAAATGAACACTTCTTACCTAACCCATCCACCAGTGAGAATATTTTGGATATAAAAAAGGTCATTTGCAAGAACAGCATAACACATCAAATCGGGGAAATTCTAAAATGCTTAACATGGCTTAAATGTCCTAAAACAACAACCAGGGATTTTCTCACATATTTTTCTTGTCATAAATACACTGCTAAGATAAAGGCACCATCATCCAAATGGAAAGACACAAAGAAAACCATTATGAAGAAAACGCTTCCCGCTTTGTGTTCTCGTGCTGGGTGCATCTTCTTTTCTTGTACATAGTATGTTTTAGTAATAAATAGTGCTGTCAAATGATTAATCGCATCCAAAATAAAAGTTTTTGTTTACATAATATATGTGTGTGTACTGTGTATATTTATTATGTCCATATAAATACACACACGCATATATATATATATATATATATATATAAGAAAAATGTTATATTTTTATATGAAATATATTTATATATAATATAAATTATATAAATATATACATGTAAATATTTGAATATTCGTTCGGTGGGTTGGCATTCGATTTTCAATTTTGAGATTTTCTTTTTTTTTTTCCCCGAACACCTGGCATCCCCCGTGAAACGATTCTCATTCGCACCCGAGTATGAATCGCCCATGACTGAACATCATGAACGTCATGATTCAGTTCATCTGGAAGAGAAGACAAAAATGCCAAAGACCTCAGCTGTGTGGGAGCACTTTAAATTGAGAGAGGACAAGATAAAGGCAGTGTGCCAAATATGCGATTTGAAACTGGCCTAACACAACAGCACATCAAGTTTGAAAAATCACCTGAGTTCTGGAAGTAGTACGCCTAGTAGCCTATATTGTTGGTGTAAAAAAAACAAGCTGCTTTTATCCACCATGTTAATCAGTAATTTTACACATGATAAAAACATGCACTTAATTTGCTTGGAAAATACTTGCGATTATGGCAGTCATTAAAAAAAGTACAGCAGCCCAGCCTAATAATAATTTGTCTATAGGAACATCCCAAGGTATCGCAGCCAGAGTGTAGGCAGACTAAGTAGGTAGCTTCACTAGCTTGCAACCTGATTGTGATTTATTTGAAAGTTTGACTTTGTAAATAGTTTGTTTATTGAAATATTAGCTGTCTATCCAGCCTAACGTTACCTTGTTCTATAAAGCCTACAGCTTGTAAGGGAATTCATTTCATTTTATTTAAACTGTTCATTAATTAAAATGTGTGATGCTGTTATTGAAAGTATGCTACCATGTTCTTTATTGAACTTTGTTCATTTTTTTTCGTTCTTCTTTTATTTAAATAGTCTACTCTTTACAGTGTCAGTAATTACTGTACTGCTAATTTATTAAAAGCATTGCTCTTAACAGACCTGTGTGTTTTGTATCACTAGTGCAATGTCCGTTCTTAGAGCATATAAGCCCTGCCTGCATGAGGCGCGCGGCTTCCGGCTCACGCTGTTCTGTAGTTTATTAAAAGTTTATTAATTCTGAACATGTCGCGTGTCAATATTGCACCAAAATGCAACACTGCACTCCCTTGGGTCCGCAGCAACACACCCACCACGCGTGAAGTCGATTGGATGAACGGTTCTCGACATAATAAAAATGCAAACAAACAGACAGACAGACAAAGATTCCTGCCTTTATTAGAGAAAAGAATAAGTTCAGCCCCCTCCCTCCAAAGCTTCGAATATTCGGTGTTGATTACTACCGAAGCTTCGAAGCTCAAAAAATGGTATTCGGACCTACCAATAATAGATAGGCCTACTTAATCACTGATTTAAATGTAGCACTAGATTACAGAAAAAAATAACTCTTTAAGAGCACTATTTATTGAAGCATACTGTAAAGATTTATTTCTTATAAGAGAGGAAATCACCTGTTATCGGCTGAAATATCTGTGAACTCAATCAAATTCTTTCAAAAACAAATGATCTGCATTAGTGCGCATTAATTGTATAGCTCTGTTTTTGTATGGCAATGATTGTCTCATTTGCTGCTTTTATTGTATTCTTCTAAATTTATTTGGGCATCAAAAACAATAAAACACAGAGAAACTGAATTTGGTGGGATGGAGCCACCTGCTACTCAAGCAATTACACACCCATTCAACTCTAGGTGCCGCTTTAATAAGTTAATTTACATTTTCACAAATAACTCTGGAAGTTTGGTAACATCCACAGGATTTGTTCTTTTATATTTGACTATTGTAATCATATTCACGTTTCATCATTGATGTTTTCTGCTCTCGGCTCTATTAATTTGAAGGAATTTTAGATGAAATATCTGAGTTGACATTTAAATGAAACATAACTGAAAACTGCTGAGCTATAGGAGAGCAGTAAAATTTTCCTCTGGGAAACGGCCACACACACAAATGTCTGACACTCTTCCAAATGACGAATGCATTTCCTTCTCTATATTTAGACTTTTACATACGCTGTCCTGACTGCATTATAACTGGCACAGATAAGCCCGGGTTCCTCCGAGACATACCGCACCACTTATTACTGCCAAGGACGTACGCCGTGTGTGTGTGTGTGTGTGTGTGTGTGACAGTGTGAAAGAAATATTCAGGCCACACTAGTACACATTACAGATTCATGGTTTCCTCCATTCTCACCACCATGTATGTATTCATGTCTGTGCCTATGTACTTGTATAAGGTCCCGCTTTGAATCTGACTGAGTGTTTCCCTTTTTGCTTCTGTCATCCTTTGTGTCATTCCTTTCTGTCTGTCCTCTAATCAGCCCATCTTCATCTCACATTCTCTCAACATCCTGTCTCTTCTTCGGCACTCCTTATTTTCCGTCTTCGCTGTCACTAGGACATTATCTGTTCATTCATTCACTCACTCTCCAGAGCTCCCCTCCTTCTCTGTCTCTCATACTCTCTTTCCTCTATCTGTGTTCCCTCAGGAGTCTCATTTCCAACAGAGTAACTGCCAATAGCTGATCAGTTTCTTCCACCCCCTCGATTCAATCTTCATCCTTTCTTTCTTCATCGATCTCTTTCTTTCTCTCAGGCTGTGTGAAGGCTGTGCATCTGTGCCCGGGTTTCCATCCTAAGTTGCGAATTTAACTGATGCTCAAAATTGGAAAATCGCATAAAACATTTGCGAATAAGCACCGCCTCCATCCCAACAAGTCAGAGAGAGCAAAATCATCACTTCCTGATAAATTGCCACTAAATATCTAAAAAAACGTAGGAGAAGCCACTGCATATAATAATTTTCAAGTATAATAAATTACTTGTGCCTCAGAGCGAGCTGACAAAACACAATAAATGCGGTCAGAAGGGAATGCCAGCTGTCGTGCTAGACCATTCTGGGAGGAAATACAGAAATACTTTGACAACAGACTTTGCTCAGGCATTTCGTAAAGACCATAACAACATTTCAGATGCTTTGCAACAAAATCAGTCCGCTGGTTAGTCAGATTACGCCATTCCATAGTGCAAAGTAACATGACTTTTTTTTCACAAAATGTGTTTCCATCTCCCATTACTCACATTAACCCTTTTTCACACAAGTCAGAAACCACCTCAAGCGAGCGTAAAAACTTTTTTGCGAATTAAGGGATTTCTTTTCGAAAATTTGGTGTTTCCATCACTTGTTTCTGAAGCGATACTTCAAAAAGTACATAAAAAGATGGTGATGGAAACAGCTTTTGTTTTACTGCACTGCTATTCAAGAATTGTGAACTTGTGAACTGTATGTGATGAGAAAGAAACTAGGTGGCACAACATACGTGCACAGACTGAAAAAATGAACAGCACAAAATGTAAACAAATCACTTGATTAGTGCTATTCTTTGTAATGAATCAGTCAAAGTTGGTGAATCAGTCTGGATCAAGCACAGGAGTCATTGTTCTGATTCATGGACTGAACTGATCGAGAAAGAGACTGAACAGCACAAAATGTATAAAAGTTTATACAATGTTTAATTGATTTGTCCTTGCTAACTGCACAGATAAAATAAAACGCACATAAGCAAATCTTTTAATTAGTGCTTTTTTTGTAATTAATCAGTCTTTGAATCACTTAAAATCAAGCAAAAGATCTTGATTTCTAAAGAGCCATCTTTCTGAATCATGGATTGGATCGATTGAGAAAGACACAAAATGTATAATATATTGACATTAAACACAAAATGTGAATAAATCACTTGATTAATGCTAATGAATCAAAGCTGGTGAATCAGTCTGGATCAAGCACAGGACAAAATTGTTCTGATTCATGGACTGAATTGATCGAGACTGAGCAGCAAAGAATATATAATAGAACAAGTTTACACAGTGTTTATTTGATTTGACCTTACTAACTGCACGGATTAAAAAAAGCACAAAACATAAGCAAATCTCTTAATTAGTACATTCTTTATAATGAATCAGTCTTTGAATCACTTAAAATCAAGCAAAGGAGCCATCTTTCTGAATCATGGATTGAATCAATTGAGAAAGAGGCTGTGCTGTGTCACAAAATGTATGTAAACAAGTTAACAATATTCTATTAATTTGTCCTCACTTAACTGCACAGATGAAAGAAATTAACAGCACAAAATATGAATAAATCACTTGGTTAGTCTCATTCTTTGTAATGAATCAGTCAAAGTTTGTGAATCAGTCTGAATTAAGCACAGGAGTAATCGTTCTAAATCATGGACTTAAATGATTATGAAACATATATCATATATCATTTGTTCTCACTAATTCACAAATAAAAGAAATGAACAGTATGAAACAACAAAACATTGATTAGTCTGATTCTTTGTAATGAATCCTTTAAAGTCTGTAAACCAGTCTAAATTAAGCACAGCAGTCATCGTTCTGAATCACGGGCTCAATTGACTGAATTTGAGGTCAGTGTTTAGAACATGATCCAGACTATCGAAGAGCCATGGAACAAACGTAGCTTTAAGCCGAACACGATGAAGGAGTGGATAGAGAAGGCTGTCTTTCCGCTGATGAGTCCCTTGCAGTTGGTGGAGATGTTTTGATGAGGCGCCTCTGGACTCCCTTGAGGCCAATTCAACAAAATGACGCACGTAAATGAAAGGCAACACCTCACAACACATCTGGTGTTACTCAAGCTCACCTTGTAAATGTTCTTGATTCCCTGTGTGGTTCCTCATAAGGACTATGAGGTTGAAAAACACTGCCTGGTAATTGTGCTGGGAATCAGAGAGTCTTTAGCATATTTGCAAGTAGGCTTGTGTGCATGTGCAAGAGTTTTAATGGTGAATCACTTTACCGTTAGATACACTTGTTGATTTAACATGTGTCTTGGGTATAGTGGTCCCAAATATTTTGTTACCTAATGCAATAACATTCATACATCTTTAAGTGTGGCTTAAGTGACTATGGCACATTTGGGGCGTGAAAGGTTAGTCTATTTCATATTAAACATATCATTCATATTTCTTTTTACAAGAGTAAAACAAAGCCAGATTTCTCTTCACTCCTTCCAGAGTCATGGAAAGAACTAGTTTTAGATCTGGACACGGCAAGAAATGAGGTCATCTCTGTTGAAGCTGACATGAAGCTACTGTAGTAAAGCACAACGTTTCTCACTGACTCAGCAAAGATGATATTCTGTGATATGTTGCTTGGTTTACACGCATATGAAAACACCTAGTGTTTTTTGCATAGTAATGACTTTTTTTTTCCCTTAACCTGTAAATGGCTTCTCTTTATCAGTAGTTTCTATAAAACAAACCATGATATTTGTATGCCAAAAAGTAGTAACTTAAAAACACAATTTGTATTTCTGCCTTACCTCACTAATAGATTATTTACAACAGCCGTTTCTGCAATACCATAGTTAGTGTTATTGCTGTATACCATGGTAGTTTTTTGTATTTCTTTGTCTGATCTATACTTTGGTGTCCTGGTCTGACGACTACAAGAATTTAAAGAGTAGAATAAGCTAAAATTGTGTTTATATAATGAATATATAGAGTGGAGTCCAAAACAAGTCTAAAAATCTGGGATTCAAAACCAAATTTAAACCTATAAATAAACAGAAAGTTTTAGGATACTTAAAAAGCTGTAAATGAAGAAACAATATAGAAAGAAACAAAATGCATAGGAAATATTATACGGTATTTCTAAATCATTAAACAAATATATAAAATCCTTTGTATAGATAATAATAATAATAATAATAGTATTAACAATGATAATAGAAAGTATTATTATTTTTCTTATTACTATTAAAAATTGAACTGAATGAGCAATAAATAAAAACGAACAAACAAACAAACGAAAGAAAAAAAATCATCTCATATGTCTGATCTCAGATGTTTGGACCCCACAGTATCAATAAACAGAAATGTTCATGTTTGCCACAAGGAAAAATGCTCAATAATTAAACCCCAATTTCTGTTCTAATATCAAAGTAGTGCTTAGTATGCACTGGGGGTTTTATTTCTCATGTCAGAATGTCACAATCATTAACCACATCTTTTAGCTGCAGGCAACTCACAAATCAACACCAGAAGACACATATCAGTGGGTTCCTTAAGGCTCTGCACAGCCCAGTGGAGCCCATATCTACAGACAAATTTTGCTTCCATTATTTAGAATGCATCCAGTTGAGAATTTTAATGAAAATGAGTGAAATTGTTCATTTTTTGGTTTCATAAAATAATCATGCATCGCAAGAACTGAGAGAAAATTGGATCGTAATGATGTACCATAATCACACGCCTTTGGCAAGATTTGTTGATCTGTGTGTGTGTGTGTGAATGTGTGTATTGCAGCTGGCTCAAGATGAGGGAAGTCCAGTGCGGGGTTTCGCTGTGGTGGAGTACGAGATGGCGGAGCAGGCTGAAGCTGTGCTGCTGGAGATGGACAGACAGCTGATCCAGGGTCAGGAGATACGCCTGTCTCTCTGTCCCCCAGGAACCTCTGGACGCAGCACTCTCGCCGCCCTCATCGCTGCTCAGGGAGTGGTGAGTGATGAGTGGCGTGCACCCTCACATGGGACCAGTGACATTCACTTTATGGCCACATAGCAAGCAACAAGAGTGTTTCTCACATACTCATCCAGAAGCATTAATGCACACACGTGCATGTGTGAAACAGCAGTGGTGACAGTTTAATTACAGTATTTATACAAACCCTGCTGTTTCAGACATCTCCAGATCTCCGCTGCATTTCCGGTGCCTGAAATAAACTGCAGGGCTATTTTCATCATGCTGGACAGATCCACATAAACCAGCAGCCTGTCCTGAAGACACTGTCAGTGGTGTTGAGCATTAACTGATATTCTCCAAAACACAGGTTTTGCTTCAGGACTCGGACTGTCTTAGTTTGAGTATTTGGTTTCTAAACATATCTTTAATTATTTGGTTTCATGCCCTTGGCATACAATAATTCACTACATAATACACATTGTGGTCGACACAAACCAACCATGTTTATTCTTGCTGCAGGTGAATCTGTGTTTAATGCAGTCTGGTTCACATTTTCATGTAATCCTTCAGTAAGATAAAGCTAAGCTTGCTTTCCATGATGGAGAGCTTATGATTAAGAGCTCTAAATTCCCTCCTTGGACGTCTTAACAAAGGTTTGAAATCTATTCATATCTTGTGTTATATGATATGTAATATATACATTACCATTCAAATGTTTGGGGTTGGTAAGATTGTTTGAAAGAAGCCTGTTAAGCATATAAATGCTGTATTTATTTGATAATACGAAACAAGATACAGTAATATTGTGAAATATTATTACAATTTAAAATAGCTGTTTTCTATTTGAGTATATAATAAAATGCAATTTATTCCTGTGATGGCAAATCCATTTTTTAGTCTTCAGCGTCACATAATCCTTCAGAAATCATTCTAATATGCATGTTTTTGATCAAGAAATATTTCTTACTATTATCAGTGTTGAAAACAGCTCTTTCAGGATGACTAGAAAGTAAAAAAAAAAAGAAGCATTTATTTGAAATAGAATTTTTTGTATCAACATTCTTGCTAAATAAAATTATTAATTTTATTTTTTTAAATTGCATTATTAAAACTCTATATACAGCACAAAATATGGTGATACTCATTTTGGTTGGTTGCATTTTATTATCTGCATTTAGCATAATTTTTTGTGCTGTTTACGTGACAAGATTATTCACAGAAAGTCACGGAATGTGACTTTCTCTCACAGTTAGGCTCCACTCAATACAGCCCAGCCTACACACACACAGTCATGTTCTTTCATGGCTCAAATAGTGGTTCTCATTGATGTTTTTTTTTTTTTTTTTTTTTTTTCTATAATAGTATTAATTTCTTTTCAAATTCAAGACTTAATTCTGTAGACAGATACAGTATATTGTTGGCAGAGCAGGATGTTATATATGAACATTAATTGATTTCATTGTTCAGCATTCAGCTTTTTGCTTGTGAAGGACAATAAAATATCTGACTACCAGTTCTTAAAGGTCTTTTAAAGGTGGAATATGTTTATAGACCCCACACATTTTCATTCTTGTGTTGACATATGACCTATTGAAACAGGAAAATGGAGCAGGACATATCAAAGAGCTTATCTCTCTTTTTTAGATTGCCATTAATTCAAATGCTCATGCTTATTGGTAATTTTGTCAATTTTTAGGAGAACAAGAGCATATAAAAGACCTCAAAGCTGACAGACCTTAACTTAAAGCCACAAAAGTGCAATTTTGATTTCATGGGGTCTTTAATACAGTGCTTTATGTCTCCACTTCTCTTGCTCTCTCTTGCCTCTCCACTCTCTCTCTCTCTCTCTCTCTCTTACTTCCCTTTTCCAACAAAATATATCAAGCCAGATAGAGCAAATGCAAGCTGACATTTCTCAGGAAGTCCACCCCTCCGAACCACAGGCATCTCTGTGCTCTGTCTGTATCTGAGACACGCCTTCCCACTCATCCACAGACTGTGAGGGCACTAGCTTTCCCCTCAGTCTGACGGGCCGTTGCGCTTGCGTGTGAGCGTAGTCATGTAATTTTAGCACTGCTTGGGGACTAGCAGGTGTCTGCACTTGTCTTCTTCACTGGTTAGTGATACTCTGGGAGCTCATACACATAACGTCAAAAGATACGTGCCTACTGGTTATATCAGTCATTTTCAATGC
>JAUZSZ010000091.1:15936190-15946796 GCA_034780575.1 Labeobarbus marequensis | reverse complement strand
TCAAATATTATAACCTTTTCATGTGATTGTCTAATTAGAATAGACTCGTCAGTGCATGTAAGGCTGTTTTAAAGCGCAATATTGTTGTTGGAAAGTGAGCAAAGCAAGCGAAGAGCAAAACAACAAACTTGACCTTTATGTCAAAGAAAAACCAAATCTTATTTCAAAATCCATTCAATTTATTTGTTAAGTGCTTTTTAAAATACTTTTTATTCTAAAGCAGCTTTACAAAAAAAAAACAGTGGCATGAAAAAGACTCCCTCAGATGTTTGAGAAGATGAAGAAATACATAGGGCCACATAATATTATTGTTAGTTTATTGCTTAATTGAATATGAATACAAAGACAATCAGAATCCATGCAAAATGCAAATATATGTATAATAAACCAGATAACAAACAAGTGTGGAACTGAGCTCAAGGTCTATGTGAGAACATAAAGAAAAACAGGATTTGAGATTCACAGATGCTGACATATTTGTTTTGCATCTGTACAAGACTTTGTAATTAGTAGGGGGCGTATATTGATTTAATGGGAATGGTAATTTAGCTGGCAGTGACTCACATCCATTTCCTTTGTGGGCTGGTGATTGTGCAGATTGCAGCAGCTACACTATTATATTAGAACACATTTATCATTCATTTAGTCTTTGAATGGGGAGAGGTGAATAGGTAAATAGGTAATTGGGCCCTCAGACTATGGAGTATCTGTGAAGCTGATGCTTTTCCTGATGCTGCAGTGCATGTGCATCCATTCTTTAAATGGATATGAGAGGTTTGTCAGACTCTTGGGCCTTTAATTTCAAGAGTTTCTGATAACAGTCTAGTTGAATGTGCAGACCACTTTGAACCTCTAAGCTCAAAGGGTGATGATTTTTATTTATTTTCTTTTCTTTACAGCTTTACCTTTAACTTCTTGGCTCTCATTCAGCCAGACATATCTAAGCAAGTAATAATATCCTGTATGCAACATTTTATCATGCAACATTATATCTCACAATGTAATTTTACTATATCTCATAATTGCGACTTCATTTCTTATAACAATGTAATTTCTGTCACAACAACTCTTGAGAGTTTGGCATGGTAATGTACATGACAGTATTGATGTGTTTAGTCTTAGCGGAATAGATCTGCTACACTGCTGCTGTACCAAGACTTGCTACAGCCAATTCATCCACAGCATGTCGCTGTGAGCATGTAAGAAATAACCTATTGCTGCTGCACATTTATATATATATATAAAAATATATGTATGAAATAACCCCAATATATAATATACATAAAATTACCTTGTAGCTGATCTACAGGTGGAGCTTGGGAAGGTGGAGGGTTTCTGAAGAGCGCTGCAACTGCTACAGCAAGCATTAGCCAAATATTTGAATGCTAAGTAGCAAGCTCATTGACTGCTGATATGAAAAGAAACTAATCAGCTGCGGCATGTGAAAAATGATGTCATTGTCAGACTGAGTTAGAACCAATCAGACTTCACCATCTAGAGTTTCATGACAAAACTTTGGCTTTTATTTGTCATAAAAATGTGATTTCATGTGTCACAATTGCAATTTTATATCGATATAAATTTTTAGATTATTTTATATCTCAGTTACCGTTTTTTTTGGTACTTATATTGAACAAATCAAGTTGCAAGACATTCACAGATTTCAGAAACACAATGAAATGTTGATATCAAGTGATTGGTTGTTAAAAATTAACATTTCCACGTTGAAAGCCACCTGAAATAATTTAATTCTCAAATAATGCTTTTTGGGGCTCACTGGGCAAAAAGTGTAAGTGTCTAAGGATGAGTGACTCATATACGTGCCGTTAGATACCTTTACACGCTGCATGAATTCAGTGACAGTGGCAATATTTAAAGCAAGCTCTTACTTACCATTAGACTCGACAGACCATCTAACTCCTTCTCTGGTTAGTCTCAGTATGGCCATGATGCTGAGAGCACACTGAACAGACAGGATAAGAAAGCAGAGGTCAAATCAATAGAAAGTGGTTATAGAGTCACGATTTTCAGGCTTGCAGCTGTTGAAAGACAGCTGCCAAATTCCCAATTCCCCACGGCCTGGACTGTCCGTAGCATTCAGTGGCTTTGGATTGAGCTAGGCACAGAAGTGGCTGACAGATTGACAAGAGAACACAACATTAAAGAGATACTGAAGAGAGAACCTTGGCAGTGGCTGCACACAGACGTGGCGAGATGACTAAATAAAAAACAAGATGTTCAGCCAAGTTCATTAATGTTTACTTAGGGGAAAATAAAACACTTCTTACAACACTACTTTGAATTATTGTTATTGTTGTTGTTTTTTTATTTTGCCAATAGAATAAAAAAAGATTGACAAGAAGACAGAGTAAAAGAGAGGAATGAGACTGGCACATGACAGGCCTGAGTTGAGCTGACTGTAAACTATTGTAGAAATTGTGCAGAGCAAACATGTATTTCTTTTCTAAATCTGATGCATTCTGACCTGTAGATATGTTTCATTCAGACAGTGTTCTTGCTTGTTTTTTTTCCTTCTTCCATAGAAAGTTCCTTAAATTGAATTTTCAAAAGGATTTGGTATCTTTACAGTTGAGCAGCTCCAATTTACAGCAAGAGCACATTGTCAATGTGTTATTTTCCTGCTGGTTAACGTTGCTTTTTGAAAATCATATTCAAACTGGGTTACAATATTTCATTCATTCAGAGTCACATATTTGCTCAGCTATAAAAACCAGCCCACCTGTATAATAATTCTCATTCGATACATGACCATAGAAGACCAGGATCCTCTAAATGACCCACCCCAGAATATCTCAACTATAGACTTATGTAACTAGAATTATTCAGTAAAATGTACTTATAAAGCAGTTAAAAGTGATTGAAAATTATTAATATGTGGGATGGAACAAGTTATGATATTGCAAAGTATTTATATCTATATTTTTTTTGTTTGAAAGAAACACAACATAACATGCATCTAACTTAAACAAACGTAGGGTAACATCTTTTCACTACAATTACATTGCAATAACATTAGTGTATAAAAAATATTTTTCTTATTTACATTTTAGTAGTAATAAATGACCCAGCATAATTTACAATATTTCTGGTTAATTTCTGTAGAACTGTGTTTAAAATTTTCAAGCATTCACATCATTCAAAGACTTGCTTTAGACAAGAGCAAAATGGTGCATGGCAACAGTTGCTAAGGTAGGATTGGCCACTAACAATTTTAAGGTGTGGCTTAACAAAGGGTATTTTTACAGTTTCGTTTGGCACCATTAGTGTCCCAAAAATGTCACACTTCACCCTTATGTACTGCTTTTTAAATAAATAATATTGATCCATGTGTTTTTAGGGTGTAAATCCCTGCTGTTTGAATTCATATTTTACAGAAGTGAATCATACACAAGGGATGTAAAAATGCTTCCCTAACAGGCTCTGCACAGGGATATCTTCTTAACATAATTTTCGCAAGTTTAGACAGGATGGAAAAAATATTGAGCGCAAAAGCTGATAAAGAGGTGGCTGTGAGGGTTTAAGAGATGCTTGTCACTGTCAGACTGCAGACAAACTGTGCTGCTCTCTTTATCACTCCCACTGAAGAATAGCGAAAGACTCTCCATCTTAACATTACACTGAGGCATCTCTCTCATGAGCAAGCAAGGTCACATGTCTTTTCTTTCTTCTGTTCTTTCTGTATTTGCTGCAAGAGTTGATTGTGTGGGTTTGTGTTGATGTTTTGTGCAGGAGTGTCAGCGGAGCAGGCCTGTGCAAGACAGGGAGAGGAAAATTTCACAGAAGATGAGGAAAAGCCGAAGTGTTCTGACTGTGTCACCTAATGAGGTGAGTACTAGAGATACAGAATCATGTATTTCCAAAAATATAAGTAAGTGTTGTCCGCATACATTTGGGTGTTAGTGTTGGGACAAACAGATGGAAGATCATTGATATACAATGTAAAAAGCAATGGACCCAGAATAAATCCTTGGGGGTCACCTGTGGATATACTTTTTTGGGGGCTGATTTATAATTCTGTATTCTGACATACTGTGTGATTGGCCGTGCACTGCACCAAGAAGGCTGATATTAAGTCCACTTGTGTAACTTGTATCACTCTGCTTGTCTGTGTTTGCATGTTTTAGAAAACTGTCAGTCTGTGCACTGATGTTGGGGATTTTTCAGTGACCCTTTATTAAGGTTATATCTTTACACCCCTAGGTGGCAACAAGTAACTGTCTTTGAGTAGAATTAATAATTGTGTCTCAAATGATGTATTATTCATTTTGCACTTGACATTTACTGTTGTTCAACAAATTGTTCAACAAAAAAAACAACTCACCATTTTCACTCATGAAATTTTACTGTTGTGACCACATCATTATGCTATGCACTACTCTTCCGTGTAGTGTATGAATTTTGTAAAATTATTTTGTCATCCAGCTTTGAAATCTGTTGGCTCCTCTTCAGCTTCAGGAAAGTTGCGACTCTCAAGTGCAAGAAGATTTCAACATCCCAAACTTAATTTTTTCGGTTAAATAAATGCATCATCTGGATATTAAAAATGCACGTATCTATAATACAAAAAGGAACAGAATAGTGCATAACTAGTCAATTCAGGAACTCCATCTCTTAAAATATGATGGTTATTGCCTAAAATGGTTTCATAATGGTTGTTGCAAGCATATGTGAAGACAAGGACATCAAGAAGTGGATATATATCCCTGAGGTTGAAAGAAAATGATGTGGAAAGGAATGGGGAAAGTTAAAAGAAACGTAAAGGAGATGGAGAGGTTCAGAGAAATTGTCCCTACATAAGAGCTGAGTCAGTGATAAAACCATATAAAGTGTTCCTCGACAATCAGACTGCAGGAAGATGTGTGTCTGTAAAGATAAACAGTGAAGATATACTGCATTTCCTTTGTCTCTCTTACTCATGTTCTCACTTGTTCAACACTCTTTTTTGACTGTGCAGATCTCTTTATCATCTCTGGCTTCCTCTTGGTTTGCATGCTGCCTGGTGTCTTGTAGTGTTTTTCAACAGCTTTTGTCTTTGTGGTCTTTTGTGTCGTGTCAGTTGACCTTGCAAAACACTATCCTTATTACAGAGGATGTAACCAAATATTCAAGATTAACCAAATGTAAATGTTTAATAACCATCATTTTACATCACATAGAAACCAGTATTTACTATATTAGAAAATTAGAACTATAAGGCCCTCATTATTACTAACTTTGAGCTAACAAACATATACATCTTACAAAGAAGTACACAGTAGCTGGTGAATATCAATGCCTGATGACATTTGGAAGCAGTGTTTGAGGATTATCTAAAGAGGTAAATCAAAGGTCTCTTTTTGACACATGAAGATTAAAGATTTTTGTAGTAGTTTTTTACAGGAGACTTTTCAAGGAAATTATCACATCCATCTTACTCTCGCATGCACACAAAGACAAGTATGCACTGTCATCACACATTAAAGACATTGTGCACTTCATTGTCACTTTTTGTTGTTGTCGATTTGTGGCAGAAATTACAAGTGAAGTTCAAAATGAAAATTTGAGAAGTTCATGTTTTTTTTAAACTACTACTAACCTAGCTAGAGGAAAAGTATGCAAATACTAGTAATATGTAACAATGTTATGTAAAGCCTAAATACATCAGAAACTTTTTTGAATGTCACTCCTTCACATCACGACTGTTAGCTCCTGGCCAGCGTTTTTCACCCGTCATTTGCATAACTTGAACGTTTCTCAACTTGTTGACACTTTCCTTGCTTTCTGTGTTCCTTTGTCTGTCTCAAAATTCCTGTGCGAGTCCCTTAAAGAATAAATTGAAAATCCCCACTCAGCACACTCCATCCCAGTAGATATAGCACATACTTTTTCTATCAGCACATGGTAAGTGTAAAGCTGATCCTTTATCAGCACTCTGATTTAACTCTCCACCTGAACATTCTTCAGTATATTTTCTTTGATGAGATTGTTGTTTAAATGTGCTGCAGTATGGTCTGTGGCCTTGGACCCATTACATTGAGCTCACAGAGCTGTTTAAAAATTGATAGAGGCTGTTGCCAATGGCTGACATGATGAAGACATGAAACGCAATAGATTGATTGTGTAACCACAAGGCCCCTACAAATTGACTGTTTGAATATAAAATATTGAATATAAACCAAAGAGCACTAGCCGACTCAGTATTTTTGAATTTATATTGCAGAATTCTGGTTGTGGAGTGTTTGAGTGTGTAAACATATGCTTTGATCCAAAACCTAGTGATTTTCTTATATGAGTTGCATTTTAAGGCATCATGGATGCAAATGCTGATCTAATGTCTAAGTATTTTAATTATGCTGCCACCTAAAATACCCAGTTTTCCAAATTCTAAGGTAGTGTGGCATTTGTCCTTGCAAACATTGAGATGAGTTCATTGGGGGGAAAAAAAATCCAAATGGCAGGCAAGGCAAAATAAATCTTTAGAAATAAACACATTTGGGATTTTATGGATATTTTGATATATTTATTCGAAAACAATACAAGGACACTGGATGATTTTTAGCAATAAAATTAATGTGTATGGCACAAATGGCATTTATAGTCCTTATCTTATATTTGGTGCACACTTTGGTTCAACCATAATCTCATGAAGCTATGAGAATACTTTTTGTGTGCAAAGAAAACAAAAATAATGTCTTTATGCAACAAGTTCTTCTCTTCACAAGAGTACCACGTCAAAGTCTGACACAGAAGAGACATTTTTGTTTTCTTTGTGCGCAAAAAGTTTTCTCGTAGCTTCATAAAATTATTGTTGGACCACTGATGTCACATGGATTATTTTATCGAAGTCCTTACTACATTTCTGGGCCTTAAACGTGGTACTTGCGTTGTTGTCTTCCGGGTTTGGAACAACATGAGGGTAAGTAATTAATGACAGAATTTATATTTTTAGGTGAACTATTCCTTTAATGCGATCGCCACTGACTGACGCACAACCAAAAAAAAAAAATTCCAGCATAAAATATACAAATTTTAATAGCGAAAATCACCAAAAAATCATGAAATCCTGGTGGGACTGGCTAATATTTTGAAGCAGTATACAGTACATATCACCTATTTCAGTCTACAGTTATTTTACCCAATATTTGTTTTGTGCTGTGTATTTTATGCTTATTAGGCTATCTCTCCCATGTGGCATGCTATTTGTGTTGTTGAAGGATTGCTGCCTATGTAGAGCGTTCCAAATTGGCCACTTATGAGGTTCAGATAGAACTGCCTATTGTGTATTGTGTCTGGTGTCATATTCCTGGTTTCCCGCTTAGCATGAGATGGATGGGCACAGATCCAGCTTGAGTGCTCTACTCTTGATCTACTGAGCCTTCCTCTATGCTGTCTGCTTTCCTTGCCTCTTGCTTCTGTGTTTGCTCCTTGCTTGTCACATATTGATGCTTGACAAACCCTCTTGTTAGCAGCAGGATATGTGATAAAATACATGTGTTCTGTTTGTGCAATCATGTGTTGGGCTCATCTGATAAAGCCACAGAAACAGTGAAATAAATGTCAAGCAACAGCAGGATTCTTTTCTCTCTTACTATCAGAATGAGATTCAAGTAGTTTTATTGGAATGGTAAAAAGAAGCTTATATTAGCAAAGTATTGCTAACATTATGCATGACAGTGCTTAGCAGCAAAAGGGTCCCCATCTATTACTCATTATTAATATTTATGACAGTTACTTCCAGCCCTTGAATTTGATTGACAGAGTGGTGTTCTAAACTTATTTTCGCAAATGATGTGGCTATACAGAGCGGTGTATGCTTGACTTTTAAACAAACAAGACATTTTATACCTGATGTCATTTTATGGTTGATATTTCCTGCTGGTTCCTGCCCTTTTGTATAGCTTGCTAGAGTTTCACCTTGCAGGCCTGAGAGTTTGTCCTTGTGTGCTTTCAGATGGAAGTCTTTGGGGTGGGCTGTGAAATGAAGTGTCCCTGGTCTGTGTGTAGTTCAAACATGAGGTCAAAAAGTGCACTTTTGTTTCCACTTCATGTGTGTGCAGTGGAGACACAGTCTGTCATCTTTCATATCTGTCCCTGTCTGCATGTATCTTTGGATAATTTTCCTAGTCACTCTGCTCAAATATTCCACCAGTTTGCACTCTTTGTTTAGGGATAAATAGCTTTCCAATGCACTATGTTGTGATGTTGCTTCTGTCCAATATTTGAGGTATTTCTCTATTTGTGTTTCAATAATTTGGCTTGGTCAACTTAGTTTGGATTGCTAAGCCATGTGTTTGACTAAGCCCTTGAAAGCTTAAAACTTTGTGAAGGAAGGTTTGTTTGTCACTATTTTAAGTGCATGTGGAATGTAATGGCTATTTTGACTGTCAGTTATTAGTAGATACTATTCTTATTCTGTTACAGGCATTATTTAGAATTCTGCCTACAGAGTCTCTGTTGGGTCTGTCCAATTTATTGAACTTTTGGTTTATGAACTCACATCCATAGTGTGATGTGTCTCTTCTGTCTCTCCAGTCACCTTTTAATGATTCTCTTTATCTGCTTTGGGATAATGGGACTAAAAGTCATTCAGAAATGTACTAAACATAGTTAAGCTACTTACCTCATTATACAGGATTTGTTATAGGATTACATGTAATTAGTTGTGAAAGTATGTATTCTGTACTCTTGGGTTTTGTATATAGAATCATTTTAATGTAGATTTATGCTAGGAATAGAAAAAAGTAACAATTGCAGTCTTCATACAGTGCACCTGTACCCAAGGAGTGGTAGTAATGGGTAACAATGTATATATTAACAATATTAATAATAATAGTCATTATTCAACATTAACTTAAGTATTACTATTTACCTAATGGCATATACTTGAAAGCTGCATTTTATAATAATAATAATTACAACAACAACAACAACAACAACAACAACAATAATAACAATAAATAATAATAACAACTTAATGGAAAATACAACTACATTTAATCATTTTATATGTATTATTATTATCATTATTATTATTATTATTATAGCCTTAAATAAAACATTCTAGTACTAAACAACAATATAAATAATAGTTGTTATTATTTAATCTTAGTATTAAACAAAAATAAAAGCAATAAAACTAATAATAAAACTAATTATAATAAAACTGCATTTAATAATAATAAAATATTTTTTTCTTATTTGAGGATAATTAATAATAATGTTGTCTTTATTTATTTTAATTTATTACATAGCATTTTTAATAAAGACACTGTAACGATTACAGCAGTGGTTATTTTTGTAGAATTTTATTGAACTCCATGAACTAAATGTGTCAGATAAAAGAGACATACAAAATGTGCAGAGTGATGGGTCGCCAGGACTAGAACTGAGAACTGCTGGACTACTGAAATTTTGATATTTTGACAGTCATATCATATGCTGTTCATAAATGTTCTGTGTTTGATGAAACACTTTTCTCTAAAGTTTTTTTCCCTTTCAAACAAAGTCAAAGAGAGTCAATCACCATATGGTTGAAGGTATTTTGTTTGAGTGCCTGTGCTTTGGGTAATTTTAGTTTGAAGGAGAAAAGGTTGTCCGTAGAGCACAGGGCTGTTTTATAGCACGGAGAGCCACTGCATTAGTCTAATGAATTAAAAAAGAACGTGGTCTCGGGTGACTGCAGGCGTTGGCTGCAAGCTAACCGCAGAGTGTTCCAGACACAGGGAATCTCAGGAGGTCACCTTGGTCATCCCTGGTCTGGCTGATTGCTCCGTCGTGCTCCTGTGCTCTCCCTCTGAGTTCATTTGGGGACAAAATGCTGTAATTCTGATGCACAGACAGGGCTGAGCCAATGGTCTGGATAACATCAACTTAGGAGGATGCTGTCCAATCACAACATGATATCTTTACCATGAGCTAATGTTTGAATCTGTCAAATACAGATTATGTCCTTTGCCAGACGACATGAGCTCACAGATGCATCTAAATCTGCAACAGATTTGCCATTGACTGAAGGGGAATCTGAACACTGTGTTTAAAGGACACAGTAATATTTCACCCCAAAATGAAAATTTGTTGCTGTTTTGGACACAGCTACTAGTAAATAATAGAAGCCTAAGATTTTAAGTCTAAAGGCATCATAAAGTATCATCAAAATGTACTATGTTCCAAGTCTTCTGAAGCATACGATATCTTTGTGTGAGAAAAAACAAGCCAAAATAGAAATCATTATTAACTGAAAATCTTCCCTTCCAGTAAGCTGTTAATCTGATTACTGCTACCACAACTGAAATACCTCGAATCATTTCGATTTATGAATGAATCAGAATGGATCAGACTGATTGATGTTGTTTTCTGACTCATTCACAAACGACCAGCACTGTTTAAACCCTTTCAGGGGAGAGATATCAAGATTATCAGTAAATAACAGGTTAAAATCAGCATGAATCAGTAGTTGCAATCATATTTTCTTACCTATTGTGATGTTCTCCTTCAATGAGAAAAAATGTATGGTGGGAATTGATTTTGTCTGTTTTATTGGTTCTGTTTGCTATTGCTTTAATTTAATTACAACAATGTGAGTGACAGGCAGGGTTATTATCATTAA
>JAUZSZ010000091.1:15905726-15917164 GCA_034780575.1 Labeobarbus marequensis | reverse complement strand
AGTGATAAAGTTAAAAAATATAAAAATAAAATATAAAAAATGGTTAAACAAACAAAAAAAAAAAATTCACAGTTCAGCATGCAAATGAGTGCAAGAAAGAAGCCCAATTGCAGTTCACTTGTAAGTATTGTAATGACACCATCAAGGTGGTTAGATTTTGAATGGTGAACATTTTAACACTGCAAATCAATTGGAGATTTTCAAACTTTAATCTTAAAGTTCTTAACAGAGTATTAGTTTATAAATCTAGAAAGTGATGCGGCTGTATGTTAAATGTTTTGGGCTGAATTAATGGCTAAAAATTGCATTTGTAAGTAACTATATCTAGCTTTCTAAAAGAAGAATTTTTGGTGGCTGTAAAAATGGATCAATTTAATCTCCTTGTAGCTTGATACGTTATTTAATATTATAGGCAGAAACCACAACTGATACATTCAATGTTTAGGGTAGAGGGAATCTTCTTGCTCCTACTAGTTCACAAAATACTTAATACCCAGCACTGTGCAGGGTAAGAAATGTAGCTGGGAGATGTTTGTAAGCGTTTATGAGACAGCTTCTAACAAATTCTAATCCTGTGAAATGATTTTAAATTTCACTCTGCAGAGGTTGCGTTTGCCCTCATTCTCATTCCTCTCGTCTTAGCTTTCTATTTTTCCTCATAATGTCCCAGTTGGTGCCCAGCATCTCTCATCCTTTTTACTATATGAACTAGCATTGGGAGCATATGACTTCCCTCATCGCAGCAGTCAGCAGTAAGGAAATATCTTTATGTAAGACCTTCAGTTATGTAAGACCTCTCAGCAAAGACTCCATCAGTGAATAGGCTCACAACTCAGAAAGGTCAGTCAGAGTGACTTTATCATATTTCTCGTCATTGAACTCGGTGCTAGACTCACATTACTACACAAGGTTTGGATTTCACAATAGTGCAAACCCCTACAAAAGATAGTAGTAGTAGTAAATTAGTAATGGAAAGTCCTACCACCTGCAGGATCCTCAAAATGGTGTTTACAGATTTGCACTGTAGTTTTGCACTATGGTGTTATCTCCCTACAAGGTAGTTTATATGACAATAAATAGAATAAGAGCCCCAGTTTCCCCTCCATGGGAGCCAGTTTACCACAGTGGAGCAAGATCTTGAGGGGAATACTGAGCAGGTTAAACATCAACAGTCACCTTTACACTGTAAAAACTGCACTGAAGCCATGTTAATGTTGTGTTTACAGAATCAGACAGACCCTGCTAAAAGCATACTTCCTTTGTCCATGTTACGTTCATGTAACAATTTTCATCATCAGCAAAGTGCTTTGATATCTGCACACTGTGCACGGACTTGTGCACATACAGCAGCACATGTGTGAATGATTTGAGCACTCCAAAAAACAAAGGTCCACTGGGTAGTGCATGAGTGCCAAACACGTCCATCAGCACTCATGGTCCATATAGTACATGGCTTTAAAGCTGAACTGTGCACTAGATGAAGCAGAACACCTGGAGAGGAGAATGGTTAAGTCCTATCAGGTAGTCATTGAGGTGCCTCAAGGTTCTTGTCACGGTCCTGCTGGTGTGCCCTGGTTGGCCACCAGATGTCACTGTGTCTTTGTTTGAGCACATGGCTTGTTGTTTGTGGTTTGTGCCATGTGCTCCCCTGTCTATTGTCTGACCCCGCCTCCTTGTTATCTCATTATTGTTTCAGTGACTTCACCTGTGTCCTCCTCGTTTGTCTCCCTATATTATGATCCTGGTGTTTGCAGTCCTGTGCTGCGACGTTGTTTAAATGTCATATGTGTTTAGTCGTGTGAGATTCATGTTCTTGTTCTACAGTTCTCTGTCTGCCTGTTTTTCCCCCTCGGGGTGGTTTTTGTTCTGTTTTGTTTTCTTTTATTATTAAAGACCCACCATTCTCCTGCACTTGAGTTCTCGCCTCATCTCTCTGCCAGTGTCATGACAGTTCTGTTCTTGGTCCCTTCCACTTTTCAATATACACAACCTCATTCGATATACACAACCTCAATCATAGTGAATTTTTATGATGACCCTGTTTAAAGTGAATGCAGTATAATACAGCAGACCAGGGGTGTTCCTGGAGGGCCACAGCCCTGCAGAGTTTTGTTCCAACCCTGCTCCAACACACAAACCATGTAGTTTTCAAATAACCCTGAAGGACTTGATTAGCTGGATCAGTGTGCTTAATTAGGGTTGCATCTAAACTCTGCAGATCTCTGGCCCTCCAGGAACTGAGTTTGACACCCCTGCAGTGGACCCTGTTAAGGTGAACGCAGTAGATCAACTAAAGGTCCAGTAGCCCTTAAACAACTCAAGTCTTCTGTGTTGAAAGGTCTGTCAAAACAGCTCATAAAATAAAAAAGATTTTACCATCTGTTCCAACTTTTTGGTTTATCCTCTCATTCATCATTTTTTTCCTGTTCTCATGACTTCCTCCTCTCCTTCGTCTCCATGGTGAAGTCCTGGCTGCCGGCAGGTGTTGACTGGCAGGTTGATAGCTGGCTAACGTACTTCCATTCTTCATCATGTCTCTATGAAAGCCGGAGATAATCCTGCTGTGTTGCTGTCACACAGGGCGAGCGGTATGCTGTTTCACGTTCAAACGCGCATTCAACAATGCACCTCCAGAAATCACATCACGGTTTTGCGATTTGTTTCATTAGGTATTTATTGGTGTATAGGTGACTAGGTGTTCATTGCCTTCTGACTAAACACATCTGAACACATGTAACATGAAATGTTTTTCAAAGGAGCTTGTGTATTGATTTTCCTGCATGGTTAATAAAGTTAAGCATGTTCAGTTAAATATTTTGAAGGAATTCACACCTCATGTCTTTTTCTCTTTGTTTTAAATTGCTTTTGTTTTCTGTCCATCTGTATGTTCCATTTAAATCATTTTCTCTTTCCAATTTCCTCCCATTATTTTCTTTTCAAACTAGCCACTTTAGCATCTAAACCTTTATTTACCTCAGAGTTATATTTATTTCCCCAGACACTGCTAATCCTAGGCTTAAATTGCTTTTTGGATTTCTTCTTTTATCATTGTCTTGAACGCCACTGAGCTGTGAAAGGGCAGAAGCCCTCATCAGAATTCAGCCAGAGACACCCATCAAACTAACCACAGCTCAACCAATCAGTAGCAGGGAGGGGCGGAGCTTTTACCGTCACTATGCACATTTTCTCATGGGTTTTTTTAAATCCAAGGATCTCAAAGCCATTCCATTTATTTACAAAGCAGACAGCACCTGTGGTAGCAGAATTAGGTGCGCTCAGTCGATTCCTTCCTCCGGGTTTCCTCCCTGCATGACGAGAAGCTATACCTGGTAGTTCCTAAAGAGAGGAGCCACTGATGGGAGAGAAGACCTGCTCTTGCCCACTGTTGAATTATTTAAGATGGAGTTTCCTGGAGCTGAGTGAAGTAAGTGCGAGTCTGAGGAGCTGTGAGAACGGAGCAAGAGGACTTAGTGGGAGACAGACATCTAAATAAAAGAAAGAACACTGGACATTCAAGATCCTATGAAGTCAGTTATGTCTGTGTAGGAGAGACAGACAGTCTTTCTTCTCTCATTTTGCCTAAAAAGAGAAAGACAGAGAGAGGTGTGGTTGTAGATAAAGAGAGAGAGTGTGTTTTTTCTTTTTTTCTTGTTCTCACAGGAAGGAGGTGTGACTGCACTGACGGGGACTGCTCTCAGTGTGTCAGTGGAACTGAACGAGAGAGGATTATTCTACTGCATTGCCGAAAGCCTAAGCTGACAGAGGAAGCGAGAGAATAGAGCAGCTCAAGCGCACACATTTATTCCTGTCTGACACACAAAACATCAACATGCATGGCATAACCTCTAGTTGACTGAGAGAAACGGAGGGAATAGTTGGTAGTGTGACTCAGAAAGAGCGAAATAGGGCTGTTTCAACCTGCAGCATCACCATGTCATCCAATGAGCTGAGTGCTCCGGAATTGGACCCCTGCATTCGTACCTTTAAGGAGCACATGCATTTGGAGCTGGAGCCTCCGAGACTGGGTGCCGGCAACAAGCGCATCACCTCCCCCAAAATATCTCCCCGCAGCTCCCCGCGTCTCTTCCGCAAGCTCATGGTTAACAAGGGCAGCCGCCACAGGCGAAGATTCACCGTCGCACACACCTGGTAAGCCTGTCTGGGTATGAAGGGTAAAGAGTGGAGGATCGCAAGAGGAAGAGTAAATGGGGTTTCAGTTTTTTATGAATGACACTGAATTAGTTTGGGCAAATGTTATTATGGGTCAGTAAGGTGTGCTGTCACTGCAGGTGTGATTATTGTAGTTCTATGACCAACATTAGATCTAGTGAAGAAACTAATGAATAATGTGTGATGTGTCAACTGCCAGAGAAGCTGAAACAACAGGGTAATTCTGTCAATGTGACATGACATATTGCGATGCTCTCTTTGCTCTCTAAGTGGAACCATCTCAATCTCCTTTCAGGAACAAGTAAAGACTGTTAACCCTTTCTCTGCAAACTGCTATATATATATATATATATTTTAGAGGAATTTTATGCTAAAATGGTAGACATAAATGTTGGCAATATCAATAGCCTAAACAAGTTTAGTGAAACCCAAAGTATTTTTTTAAAATGTGTATATGCGTAATATTCTAAAATAATTTTGCATTGATTTCTTAATATCTAGTCAAATTAATAAATATATATTTATAATATACAAATGTGAATACATATAATGTGTCTGTACTATATGTGTAATGTACATATTTTGTGATTTTGTGAAACTATGTTTCAAAATGGATATGTGTATATGCATCTATATTTGTATATTTATATCTTAACATCTAGTTAAAAAACCATCTAGTTAACATCTAGTTAAAAAAAATTATATTTATAAAAAATGTTATAATTTCGTAATTGTAATGTATTTTGGCATTGAACTGCAGTGGATGTTAGGCAGTTGATGTTGATGCCAAATAAACTACTCCATATTAATTATTTGAAACATTAATTTAGAAAATGAGTTGCTATTCTTGTCGTTTTTCGTAAAAGTGTGACGCTCAAAGCGTCAGCTTTAAAAGAAGGTTTTGCGTCACTCAAAATAATATCATAACAAGAGTCATATCCACTCTTATCGTTTACTGTAACAAAATGAAAGCTTTGTGTCATGAGATGCTTCCTGTCTATTGGAGAGATTGGATCAGTGCAAGGAGGATGTGGGCAGGATATGATGTGACACGGAAGGTTTTTATCCTTTAGTAAATAGAACATTTGTCATCCTGTCTAGACTCTTGCTACGGTTATGTTTTTACAACAGTGTAACAGTGAGGCGCTTTTTATGAGATCCTATTGGATCCACTAAAAAATAGTGACCGTGTGCAAGAATATTTGAGATTTATCTTCTAGAATGCAAGGTTTTGTTTGCAAGTCATGATGTATGTGAACTGGACCAGGCTTTGTGCTTGTTTTAGCGCCTGGAATTTAAAGCAGTAAGATGTGTTATTCTTGGAATTGAGCCTTGGATGTTCCCCACACATGTACCTTTATGGGAGGACTGTTTCAAATCTATTCTGTGTCTAAAAGGTGGGCCTTCGTCTGCTTAGTTAGCTAGGCAGAGTGTGTTTAAAGTTTAATGTGTCAAGTACAATACAGACTGTGACTGGATTACACTGTGAAACATACACAGCCACCAGCATTTATGCATTACTCATCCAGACAACCATTAGACACAGACATAAGAGCGTTTAATTGAGGGAGTTTAATGGTGCAGACTGCAATAACTGCAGTGATTTGTGTGATTATAGTGGCTGAGACTTTTAGAACCAATCTGCTGCGCACAATGTCAATGGAAATGCATGCTTTCAATCTCAACCATTCATAAATCGAACCACAAATGGAATCAGAGTGATTTGAAATGTCATAGCAGGTCTCTAAAGGAATACTGTAGCCTTGAGTTATGGATGTCATCTTTTCGAACTGTCTTAATCTGACAGATTCAAACCTGTGTATAGAGAAGTAGTTTAACTGACCTAGATGCTAGGTCTAAATGCAACCTGAATGTCCTCAGATGAGCGGATGTAAACTTCTGCAACTCGTAGAACATCTTATCACAGATGTGCGTTCTGTAACCGGTGGTTTCACATCTTGTGCAACAGAATGTCTGAATTATCGTGAGCGGAGGCTTGTGTCATAGTTCTGTTTGTGGTTTGGTCCTTGCTGTGTTAGGTAACACACACCGGGAGTGGAAGGAGGGGGCAGGGTTGTCTTGAGGGAGTGAGGTGGTGCATGAACATGGAGGTGGAGAAAAGACAAGTGCAGTGGTGTGGAAAATTGCTGAAGAGAGTCTCATCCTTTCATGAATGACGCTCAAGGAAGAAATGGAAGGATAAACTCTGATTAACCTTAAGTGTGTTTTTAAATGTGTTTTTTTTGGGAGGAAATTTTTTGGGGGGGAGAGGGGTAATGGGGTCGAGCCAAGTTTACTGGTCAGACTCAGATTTGCAGTTTTCACATGAGAACCACTCATTGTGAGTATGAGCCATAATCGCTGTGCCATGTCTCTGACACATTTCTCTTATGTTTTTTTAAATGTTATAAATTAAAATGAGTTTTTTAGTATTAAAAAGATTTTTGATTGTTACAAGTAATTATAATACCATATACTAATTAGGCAGTGAACACAAGCTTTTCCATGTTAACCTGAATTTCTGTCCTAATCAGCTGTGACAAGTGACATGACATTTTGTTGATCATTTTTTGTTGATTCATTTGTATCCTTGATCTGCTAAATATCTTTAAAGTTAAAAGGAAAAAATACTCAATGTCTTGAATAATAATTTTTCTTCAAAATGCAGTTTATTGCAAATTCCACTTTTAGTCCTTTCAATTCAAATTCCAATTCAACTTTTCCAGTTTTGACCAGTTTAATTAAAATTTCAACTCATGAACTTAAAGGCAGCCAATTCTAGCTAATCAGCTCTACTGATTGTATCGCTTGATTTAGACTGTCAGTGTGAACAGATAAATTACTTGTTGCTTGGTCATGACACAGTAAAAAAAAAAAAGGAATTTAGAGATGGTTAGACAATTTTCTTCAGGTGTTGAAAGGTTATCAAACACATATTTCAAAATGGAGGACCGTGCAAGGCATATGTTGCTAAATATAACATTAACATTCCCTCAGCTGTATCTAAAACAAGAAAAATCAATATCCTCCCCTTTTTTCATACTAATCTGCTTTCTTCTTCATCTAATGAGATATTCTTTCATTCTGCCTCCCCAGGGCCTAATATTTGGATCTGTTCCCTCTCTCTGTGGGAGACATCGTACTGCATTAGCATACATAAACATCTGAAGCATCCTAAAAAAGTTTGGTACACTCTATTAAAAGTTAAGCAAACAACTCCTTTCTGTTACTCAGTTCCGTTACTGTGGCTTTGGTGCAAAACCGAGTATGAAGGGTTTTATTCACATGGCATTTTTGGCAAATGCAAATGTCTCTGCATCACTTTAAACTTGGCTCGGTGTTTGCTTGAGGAAATCTGATTTTAAACCTAGTATTGCCCTCATAATATACTTTATTTGGACACATCAGTGACTTGCATTTTAAATGGGCCAGTTGTGCTAATTATGTTGGCATGTTTTCTATTTTGTGTTATAAACTAGCTTTCCTGTCCCCTAGTCTGTTTGATAGGGCTTGTTTACTCTGTGTTGTTGCAGCGTGTCAGTGTTTATGCTCCTTTGCCTGCTGGATTCATCAGGCCACTGGACTGGAATGGTTGATATTCAGAGCAGTGGGAGAAGAAGGGAGATTTGTGCATGCACAAAGGTGCACGCACACATGTGTGGAGCCTCATACATATTTGCTTTCTTTAATATGACAGGCCTGAATCAAATACCTTGGGGTCACATCTCAGCTCTTGGCACATAGCAAGAATTTGAGCCTTTTAGTGTGAAATTGTATTTAGTGTTAAGCCAAGCACAAAGTGGGCAATATTCAGATTTGATCTCTTTTTAGTGGAGCATGTACACTCTTTCTTTTTGTATTATATTGGCGAAGGTGCTAAAAGTGTTATGCAGTGAATTCCTCACTAATACTACTTGATAGTTCTGCTGTTGATTTTCCACCAATGAAGTCACTTCATGGAGGAAATGTCATTGAACAACTGGTATTTTTTAGTTAAGGGAATATTACAAAAGTCTAACTGCATCCAGTCTGGATCGCATGAAAATCACGTTTATCATGTATTTATAACTTGTCATGCATGATTTATTATTTAGTGAAAAATAAGGTCTGGAGTGTGACATCATATGTTTTCCATACTGTAGTGTTTTTAAAAACTAGTGCTTTTAAAGAAGTGCATAGCACCTGTCATGGTGCAAAGGGCTAAAGTAATGAAATTATTTAAAATGTACCCATATTGTGATATTCTGATTAAGAAATACTATCTAATATGATTACATCTTTAAAAATTGTGAGTTTAATACTTTATACAACATATGATGAGGACATGAACATGTAGAGAAAAAACAATTAGAAAAGCAGCATGTTTGATAGGTGTCAGGGAGTCTCTGTCATCATTCACCAGCTCTGGACTCCATGTCCCAGAATCCTCGCCGGCTCACACCTGTTCTCTATCACCATCACCTGGAATTTCGATCATCCGCACCTGCTGCAGCTCATCAAGATCCTCTATATTTGCACACTCTCCACACTCCCTCCTCGTCTGGTCTACTGTTCACGACCCTTAACTGTGCCTGATATAGTGTATTACCAACCTTTATCTACTCACCTTCAGATCTCCAGATGATACTCCAGCGATTCTCATGCGATACTCCCACGTTGTTCCCTTACCTTCCTGGACACCTCACCAGCAAACCTGCAAAGACACAGACTGTCAGCATTCAGTTAAGCCCTCTAGAACTGGTTACAGTGTTATATACTCCCCTGCCATTGCGCTTCTCGATCTCCCTTCTCCAGTCTCTCAATAAACCTGCCTGTTGATCACTTACCTCTGTGTCCCTTGCCTGTGAACTGTGACAGAAGACTGGAACCACAAGATTTGCCCGACACCACGGGCATTCTCCTCACCCCTCAAGACCCTTCAAACCCTGTGAATTCACTCCTCACTGTGTTTCAAGATGGCCGCCCGATTGAGCACTATGTGGAGGAGTTCCTCGAGCTCTCACATCAAGTGCCCTGGAATGATGACGTACTAAAGACCGTTTTCTGGTGTGGCTTGGATGAACAACTGTATCAACAAGTTCCAGCAGGTGCTACTCCAGGTTCTTTTTGAAAATATATAGATGACATCCTGAGGTTGTGTAATGCACGCTATATAGTAGAGGAAGCTCATCCAGAGCTCGCTCCAGTGCAGGCTCCAGCCCCAAAGCACGCTCCAGTGCTGGCTCCTCGTAAGCGCTTCCTAGATCCCCAGTTAAGCCCAGGGAGGGCTCCTGTTTAGCCCCCCCTCCAAGGTGTATATGTTACGGTGCGGGACGTGCCTTCCGGGAGGGGGAGGTAATGTCATCTGTCATCACTTACCTCTCTGTCTCTTGCCTGTGAATTGTGACAATAGGCATATCGATGACTTGCTTTTAGCACAAAAGGGGGAGGGTGGTTTGGTCTTTAAACAAGGTGCTGAGTAACAGGATAAACCGAACTAACGCAGCAACACTCTCATTAGACACATACAAGGTCAAATGTCAACTGCTTTTTGAACCAAAGCGAGGTGAAGTGCAATTAAAGCGCAAGTGATCATGGTTTCAGCATGTCTTCTCATGTGATTGACATTGCAAGTTTTAGGTTAAGAGCTAAAAAGATAATTTGTTGATAAACAAGTTTACCAACAGCTTTACCACAGAGCAGATCCAGTTTTGCACACACTTTAGATTGAACTAGGGATATCTGTCCTCACACTCTTTATTGGCATCAGTAATGCTGATGCAAACACACACAGTTCCTTTGTTAGGCATTTAATTAAAGTTGTGAAAAAGTGTGTGTGTGTGTACTGTACTTTATGTTTGCTGTGGTCACATCAGCGTTGTGACTCATAGTAACAAGATAAAAATACATTTTACAAATTTTCTCATGTATTGACAGAACTGCAACAATCAACAGATCCATATATGTGGGGTTCAAAAATTTGATACCACTAGTGAAAATGCTTCTATTTTGCATTATTTTTCATCGCAAATATCATTGTATCAATATAATTTGTTTTTGCTCTTTTTACCTCATAATCACAACTTTTGAACCTAACTGTAGAGAAGTTGTTGCGCCAACATTATAAGAATAGCTAGGTGACCTTTTCACTTGCCGGTTGTTAATGCGTCTCAGATATTTTCAGGCTGGTAGACTCACTTTTTGCCAACTAGTTAATCAGTCTCCAGGGCTGAAGTAACTGGAACACAGTGGGTCTCCTGGAAGCAGACTCTCTCACCTGGATTTATGGCTACAGTCTCATCTACTCCATAATTATTACGCTATCTTTCACAAGACTGCTGGTCAAGGCCCTCATACTTTAAAAAAAAACAAACACACAAGGGACTACAGTTGTAGTTTAGGGTTTGAGAAGCTAGTTTCACAACTGATGTCACCAAAGAGGCCATATCTATATAAAAACAGCTGTGAATTGACCTGCAAAAAATACTCCTTCTCACTTCCATCTTTGTGAACAACATACTGTAGTAGACACAGTCGGGTCTGTTTTTTTTAAAAAAAACATTTTTTAATAAATGTAAAACTGAAAAGGTTTCTATACAATTATGCCATTGTTGCTGTTCCCAATGCATACAGGCTTTAAAACTGCATTAAAAATTCATGATTATACGACTGTTCGAATTATCTGCTCAAATTATCTCCTCAAATGAGTGATTACTGTTTACTGACACCCATTGCCAGCCTCCATCCCTCCACCCATTTATTTTGCTGTCTGCTAGATCTTTAATCAATCAATGTGTCTCAGACAGAAAGTAAACACTTGTGACATTCGTTTTTGTCCCGAAGCCGTGATTAGGATATCAAAGTGGGCTCAGTGAGCTGGACAAGAAGAGGCAGTGAAATATAGAACTGCACAGGAAGAGCTAATTTAAACGCTGACGTTAATGATGCTGATTTCATGCAAGCCCTGGAAAGATAATCTTTCAATGCCCACATGGATTTTGTGAGATTAGAGCATATTTGAGTTTATATGATGTCCATTCTGTTGCAAACATATATTATATATTTATAACACACTTTATTTTAAGGTCAGATTCTTGCTATTAACAAACCATTAACTATGACATTTGCCTCAATAAACTACTAATTTGCTGCTTATTAATAGTTAGTAAAGTAATTGTTAAATTTAGGTATTTTGTAGGATCAGGGATGTAGTGTCACGAGTCCTGGCCTTGCTCTTCCGTTTGTTCACCACCAGATGTCGCCGGCTCACCACATGGACTCTTGCACCA
>JAUZSZ010000091.1:15887397-15901876 GCA_034780575.1 Labeobarbus marequensis | reverse complement strand
ATATAGATATATATATATATACATTACATTGTCACAAAAAAAAAAACCTTTTCAAATAGTGTTTTTGAGCTGTCTAATAAATTTCTAATATTTTTTTTAACATTTAATTATATGAAGTGTTAAGCATATTAAATTATTTCTGAGTAATCGTGTAACACCGAAGACTGGAGTAATGGCTACTGAAAATTCAGCTTTGCCATCACAAGAATAAATTATATTTTAAAATATGTTCAAATAGAAAACAGTTATTTTAAATTGTTATCACATTTCACAATATCGCTGTATTTTTTATTCAGTGAATACAGCCTTGGTGAGCATATAATTCTTTAAAAACAAAACATCTTACATTAACAGTAACAGTAATTTGTCATACACCTACTTGGTTTTCTAATCAAAATAGGATTTATAAAGAGACTGTATGTTGCATTTTATGTGTCCTTGCATTTCCAGAATGGCAGGTGGACTTTGAGTCATTGGATGTCAGCTGTAACGCCAGATCAGTTTGTCATCCTCTCCAGATTGCCAGTGTGAATGCCAAGAGATTTATTAGGGGCTTTATCTGGTCTTTGATTCGAAAGCTGTCTCTAAATATGAGCATGTATCCTTTTATTGAATATATGTTCTCTTTTAATCACTACAGACTGATGGTACGCGGTCTGGTGCAGTTTTCCAGTGCCTCATTAGTGCCTGCAAGATCCAATTTTGCTTCTTGAGAAAGTCCACCCACTCCCTCAGAAAAACTTTTAGTGCTCATTAACAGCCTATTCATTATGGAGTACCTACTGAACATATACGCACACCACAGGTGACCACTCTCCTACACACTGTACTACCAAATCACATCTATAATTAGAGCAGGGAGTTGAATTTGGTATTGTTTTTTAACTTGCTTTCATTCCCTGTGCCCACCACAGCGTAGACACTGAGCTGTCTGTGACACTCTCGTGGGAATGTGTTTCTGCGTTTGTGAAACCGAAAGTCTAGATTTGTACAATAAACCACATCAGATACTTGTTTAGAGAAAAGCGAACACTGGAAGAGTGTCACCGTAGTTATTTCATAAATGTGCACAAAAGAAATGAGTAGTACTTTTGTAAAATATGATTTAAATGATGTACAATCACATAAGTTGAACAGCCCAGTCATATCTGTGGCCTAGAAAAGTTGTTTGGTTCTACACTTCAAAGGTTTGGGGTCGTTTAGTCTTCTGTGTTCACCATGGCTGCATTTAACTGATCAAAAATATGGTAATACAGTATTATTACAATTTAAAATGACTATTTGAATATATTTAAAAATATAATTTACTCCAGTCTTAAGTGTCACATGATCCTTCAGAAATCGTGCAATATTCTATAAATGTATTAAATTACAGAAATAATGCACTATGGTAAAAGAGTTCTGAGGTGACAACTTGATTATCGGTATGATTGAATATCAACTGATAATCTGCTGATGATCATTCATCCGATCATTATAATTTGCATGAAAAGGAATTAAAGTTGTTGGTTTTTTACAACCTGTTAATTTCAGCTGAAACTTGCAGTGAATTGTATTTATATTGAATGTTTTTGGATTTTTGCAAAAATGTTTGTAGAGGCACATTTTCCAGTGAGCCTGAGTTGGCAAATTTACACTTTTTCTGCAGGTTTCTCATCTTGAAAAATCCCACAGCCAGGGTCTTTTCATTGAATTTGAATATGTATTTCAGGTAGAGAGGCTTGGATTGGTTTGTTTTATCAATACAATGTCTTTCCTGAATATGGCACAAATAAGCCATTGAAAGAAGGAAAGATTTACTCTGTAAAGTACAATGACTCATGCATGGCATAGAGCTAGACTGGCATAGAAAGAAGTTTAAACTGGTTTACTTTGGTTTTTGTGCTGAAATACAGAGCACTGCTTAGTGAATTTGCAAGTCTTTTTTTCTCCATTGGTAGTCACAATAAAACTTTCCATTCCACAATAACAAGGACAAGGAAGGTGGCACATTGCTCTTTCTGAACGTGTATGCTTGTATGTGTCTTGCATGTGTACGTGTTAGCCTCCTCCACTCAGCGAAATCTATTTATTGCTCGCCAACTTTTGTCCTTGAGTTATGCATGTGTGTTTATGTCTCCATACCTTTGCGCATCATGCAGTTGGATTGTTTCTTCATGGTATATAAGACCTAATTCCTATTGGAACTGAGAAGAAAGTCCCACATTTAGTTGCTGAAGCATTGGAATGCATAGTGTATAGTATGGCCACCTTTTCCTTTCTGGCAACACTCACGTCATTTGAAGGTCATCGTTTCACATTTTTCTGGTGGAATGCTGTGATACCAAAAAGGTTTTCAGTCCTCTGGACAGGTGTACAATGCAAGTTTGGGTAATGGTATTTTCATTTCCGAGAAAAATGTTGAGTAGAATTAGATTTTCATTCTTTGATGGACAAGTCCTTGCAAGAGAGCAAATGAGTATTTTTTTTATTTTTTTTTTTAAATACTTGAAATGCTTTGTGACACTCATGACATTCAGCAGACACCTTAACATATAAAAATGTAAAGGCAGCTAGAAGAAGTCTTTTATGCTCAGGATTCAGTAGTCAGTATTTATTTGATAGAAATACAATAAATTATTACAGTTAAATATTGTAAATATTATTACACATTATTATTATTATTATTATTATTATTATTATTATTACTGCACATTTATTACTTAAGTATTTTTAATTTTATGTTGGAAACAATTTACAATAAGATTCCATTCGTTAACATTAGTTAACTACGAGTTAACATAAACTAATGATGACAATATTTCTAAAGCATGTATTAATCTTAGTTAAAGTGGATTTCAACATTTATTAATACATTATTAAAATAAAAAAGTTGTATCTGTTAATGTTAGTAAATGGACCTGAGCTAACATGGACTAACAATGATCGGTTGTATTTTTAACAAACTAACGTTAACAAAGATGAATAAATAACGGAACAAATGTATTGCTCATTGTTAGTTAATGCATTAATAAAGTTTACAAATGGAACCTTATTGTGAAGTGTTACCATAATTTTTAATACTTACTATTACTTATTACTGACCACTTTCATTATTAATATTATATTATTATAATTTAAAAGAACTTTTTTTTACTGGAATCTTTTTTTTCCAGAAATGATTCTAATATGCTGATTTGTATATACACAATAAATAGTTTGATATTGTGTTATGTAACTGCACTGCTGTTAAGAACTAAATTACAGTGTGCATTTGTAGAAAAAAAAACTAGAGCTGGGAAAGTTAATGCGTTATTATCGTTAACACATTAATTGATTAACGCTGACAATTATTTTATCGCGCATTAACGCAGTTTTTTATTATTATGAAAGTCTGTTGCTCACTGGCTCTCAATACACATAGGCTACAGTCAAACCATGGGTCACAGGAGAGGTGGGATGTTGATCAGTACTGGCTTGGGATGGGTATCATCCCGTGTCTCAACCAATGAGAGCATTTGGGGTGGGCCTAAGACTGCAGCAGCGCTCACATGAATGCTCCTGATAAAATTATTTAGGCTAAGCATCAACATTCACAAACCACTGTTCACTGTTATTTTTAACAGAAAAGAATGCAACATGCTCGTAATCACGACTTCATAAGTGGGAAATAGGAAGTATCCGATAGCACGTGAGGACAGCAGAGAAGCGTTTGGGACGTGGTAACACACGGTCCTCTCACAATATGTTGCTTTACGAATCTATCACTCTTGCCACTCAGAAAGGTTCCGCGCAATCATGCTGCACATACCAGCGCTCACTCTACATTCGTACGGCACCCGAGCCCAGCTGAACTGTGCTCTGGCCCACCTCTTCCAACCAAGCTAGGGATGGCTAAACGAACCGCGCCTGAGCGGCACAGAGCGATCACACTAGTCAAATGAACCGGGCTTTGGGGGTCAAACGCGCTTGGGCACAGTTTTGGATTATTATTGGTTTATACAAAGGATACTGCAATATCAATTTACACATTTTTTATGTTACTAAGGGTGAACATGAACAGTCAAAACATTAGTGAGCCCTTACCCCCACAAACCCACCCACCCACCCCCAAGGAGGAGAATAAAACAAGGAAGTACCCCCTCAAAAAAATTTGTCAATGCAACTAAATAATTATACCTTAAAGTATAATGAAAAAAAAGCTTGGGCACAGTTAAGATTGCCAAGTGCAAGTACACAATTATTCTCCTGCATCCCGCACACACGAGTCTCTACTCACCCGCACCCACACTCGCCCATCAAGTGTTGTCCCGCGCTGCACTCTGTTGCATTGTGTCCCGCGATCATGCAGGTCTGAGGTCTCTACTCGGAAGCTGCCTGTTATACTTGAGGCTCTGGACTCTGAGCATAACTTGCTTTTCTATAACAAACTATAAAATGTTTTCTATAAAAATGATAATGCCATGGCAGTGGCAACTAGCTTTGGTTTTATATTTAATTTGATTACATTAATGTTATAAATTGAGATTTACAAGAAATATTTTTACTGCTACTATGTAAAAGGAATACTGCTACAAACCAAATGTTATTGGATTTATGTTCATATAGCAGTACTTTAAAATGAAAAAAGTGCACAATACACTACTTTTGAATGCATTTTTGAATTTCGTGCATGACAATGCAATTAATCGCAAAAAATCATGTGATTAATCGTGATGAAAAATTTTCTTCGTTGCCCAGCACTAAAAATAACACTTTAGAATATTTAGACAATCATAATTAACCACTGTAGGGTGTATACTTAAAAAAAAAACTTTAAATAGAGTCTTTCCAATTATTTTGTTGTTTAATAGTCTTCATTAGAAGAAACAAGCAACAGTAGGGTATAAGTGTGGAAGACTCATTTTTAGAACGTACATAGCATATACTGTATAGCCTACTCACTACTAGACTGAAGAAATGTATTTTATTCCAGTTTTGCCCTCCATTTCATGTCATATTAATAACATATTGTTGACAATATTAATAGTAACGTTATCTACAGTGTTAAGCAATATTAGAAAGAAGAGAACATCATGTTTTCATCTCTAATTAGATTACACAGTGGACTAGCTTTTCATGTTGAATATATGCCATAAATCAGAATAAACAAACACACACACATATTAGAGTATGAGTCATGGAGTTGAGAAAGAGAAGCACATTTCAGGAATGTGTTTACATGCTTCCTCAAGCGGCTGATCGGCTGTGTCCAGCATCTGATTTAATGAGCATATACGAGAATCCCTCATAGAGGTTAATGTAAGGACAAGAGCAGCGTGAAACTCTCTCATTCTCTCTCTGATTAGCATTTGTTACAGCTCTACTATAAGCTTTGCTCCACAGCGAGAGAGAGATAATAATAATATGGTGATTTTAACTACATTATGGTTATTATGGGTTTTTTCGAATATATGATTTTAAGAGTTGATATAGAAATCAAATGTTATGTCTCAGTGTGTCTGTGTTCATGGTGCGAGTTTGAAAATGTTGTATCAGATCATTTCTGTAGATTCATTTATCTATAGATTTTTAAATGTTAAAACTAATACCTTTGTTTAATATTTCTTCATTTGTAACCTGAATGAAATATTTATTTAATATTTATTATTCAACCTGACATCTCTAATGAACTTCATTTATGAAACTTTACTGAAGGAGCTCTGGTAGATGGAGTGGAATAGATAATAATTCTGACTAAAATACACATTTTGCCCAAATATTTTGCATCCAAAAGTGGAAGCTCTTAAAATGTCTTTCCTCATTTACAACAGTAACCTAAACTGCAATATGAAGAGTGTTGCATCTAGTTGCAGCAGTATTGACAGATTTTTTTTATTTAAAGACAGAGATAGAGATGGTTCATCACTGTTAAACAAATAGAAAAATAAGCAATTTAAAGTGTTTTTTCCCTGCTGTACCAAATATATGTATACAAACTATATAACATATGTAGAAACATTGAGAAATATGTAAAAATGTAGAGAAACACTCTCACTAGCAATACTTTATAATGTTGTTGAGTTCTGGAGAAAAAAAATGCTTTCTAGATAAAAGTCATCATACCTAACAGTTGAGGTAAAATCGGATCTCTGAGCTGTAAAGTATGTTTTTAACTGGCCTGTTTTTTCCAGGGCTGTCCAACACACACAAATAAATATAGACCACTCTCAGTACAGGTCATCATGACGCTAAAGGAGGTTGATGGCTTCATGCACCACACACTGAAGAGCCTGCCATCCTGCTACAGTTTGTAGAGACACAATACATACTTGTCGCATTACACTGTATGTGTGTAGGTGGATCATCAGGATTAATGAGGTGCTTCACTTACTTTTTTGACAACAATATGCAGTTACAGATGTTCAGCCAAAACACAGACACACTAATTTTGAGGTGTAATGTGTGTGCGCGTGTTGCCGTGTTAGCAAGGACAGCTATTGGGAGGCTGCTTTTAGCTGGATGATTTATTGGGCCTGTTACATTTCAAATGAATGCAATTGAGAGTCAGTCGATAGCAGCGGCTGCTGTGTCATGCAGTCTCACTTTAACCTGTTACCCAGCATTCAGCTTAAATATGATTCAGCTCCTCTGGGAGTGCAGAAAGTGAGAACAATGAGGAAGGAAGAGAGCGGATAAAATAAATTTCAGGTACACACTGAAATGGCCATTGTTGTTTCCTATTCATTTCATCACATGGAATACAATAAATGCAAAGGAACCAGTAGCAGTAGATTTGCTTTGTCCTCTTTTCTGTCTCCAACAACACTGACTAAATCAAACATTCAGTTTGAGCACAGCTGGATGCATGTTTTGTTGATGAGAAGCCTTTGCTCGTGACTGCTGTTGGTTCCGATTGCCAGCACATGTCTGGTGGATTAGGTCACATTATTAGGATCAGTATTGATTTGGGTGCCAGGGTTGAAGATTTAGTTAAAACGCCTAAAACATGGACTCTATGTGTAAACATCTAAATTAACTGGCTTTAAGTTGAAAAACACCTATTAAAATCAGGGACAGGTAAGTTAGAAATAGGCTGTCAAAGGGATATTTAACACACAAAAAATGAACATTCTGTAATCATTTATTCACAATTATGTTGAAATCGTTGAGGAAAATCAGTGAGGTTCATTGTTTGTTCTGGACCCTACTGAGTTTGATTATATAGACAAAAACTTTCTTTAAATTTTTTTTTCTTTTTTTTTCCCCAAAAGAAAGAACGTCAGACAGGTTTGAAAAGACTGAATTTTTATTTTTGAATGAACTATTCTTTTAAGGTAACAAATGCACATTTATTTTTATACCATGTACAACAATTACATATGCCTGCAACATTAAGAACAGGTGTAAAACGAAGTCTAACAAAAATATTTATAGCATATTTAATCCCTTTGCCTGCCTGCCAGAGAATGTTTCATGATGAAGTCATAAAAAACTGAGTTTTATCATGAAAAAACATGAGAGGTCATGTTGCGCTGTGCATTATAATGTGATTAATGTGAGACTTTAATGAACACGGTCTTTTATAAAGAAGAAAACAACCACAATTGCTATATAGGATATTTATTAGAGGAACTGAACCCTCACAGATGGAAAATGGTGTAAGAATGTTTGATTTTGCTTTAGAAGAAGCAATTTTTAGACTCATGAAAAATGAGGTCTTTTGGTTGGATAGTCTGTCATATTGTCAATTCAGATTTGGTGACATTTCAGCAAGAAAAATTCTTCGCCCTCAAGATTTTTTTCAACCCCTATTTGACGTCAAAGAAATCAATATTGAAACAAAAACTTTGATTACAGGAGATATTGATGTATTAATGTATTTTACAACAAACCATAATTAAGCACAGCATAATTCCCAAGCTTATTAAGACTTTCATGCTTTTTACTATATTTAGGAAACCATGAAATGAACTGACAAGTGCAGTTTTCCTGCATGCATTTTTTCCTTTTGAAACAGAAGTCAGGATTATTTTTTGGTCACGATCATTTTTGGTCCATTTTCCCAGAAGAGCATACATCTGCTTAAAATGCATAAATCTGCTAAGGGTTTCAAGGAGTAAATTAGCATATAGATGGTCTAAAAATTAATAGACATAGACCAAAATCTAAAGCAGAGCTGACTTCACTCGACCTTCAAATGACCTTCAGAGATTTTAACGTTCTTCCTGGTTAAACAAAAACTGGTTCACCATAAAGCATCCAAATCTTGCAAAATACTGTGACTAATGTTTGAGCACCGACTGAAATTCCCCTATGCGCTCTATTAATGCATCATTTGATTAACAAAGAAATAAGCAAATATTTAAAATCCCTTCACTAGCTACTCTATCCATGTTTGAGACCCAGGACACATAAAAAGCATGTCATGTCAAACAGTCATTTTGAAAGACAAATCACTTTAAGATGAGCCTGTGTTTACACTCACTCTCTCTCTCTCTCTCTCTCTCTCTCTCTCTCTCTCGTGCGCATGTGCGGAGTGTCTGTGGGGAGCGTGTGAGCGGAAGAGTGTGTGGCGTTGAATGAGTGAGTTTTTCTAACTTTTTCTCTTTTATTACGGCTGTGGTTGTGTAAACTGTTTGTTTGGATAGTACGATAGTGAGTAAGAAGGGACGCTGGCCGATATGGCGGCGTCTCAAAGTTTAGATAACTTAACGCGGAAGCATGGTATTAAAATCATTACTGCAGAGCGTTGTACTGTTGAAGATTGCACAATTGCAGTCGCTGAAGTAGTTGGGCACGCTAGTATTTTGTCTGCAGCTAGAATGAATAGTGCTGTAGTGATTTTTTTGGATAGTGTAGAGAAAGTTAATGATGTTGTGGTTAGAGGGATTGTTGTTAACAGTGCGTTTACTCCGGTAATGCCGTTAGTTCAGCCGGCGAAAAGGATTACGCTTTCAAATGTACCACCATTCATCAGAGATGAGATGATTGAAAAGGAATTAATGAGACATGGAAAAGTTGTGTCCAAAATCAGGAAGATTGCTTTAGGGTGTAAGTTACCGCAGCTGAAACATGTGGTTTCATTTAGAAGACAGACATATATGATTCTAAAAAATGAAAATGAGGAGCTAAGTTTAGCCATGAAATTTAAGGTGGACAATTATGATTATGTGATCTATGCAACGTCAGAAAGTATGAAGTGCTTTGGCTGTGGGCAGGAAGGACATATAATTCGTGCTTGTCCTGAGAAGGTTGATTCAGTAGTGTCTCTAAATGAGAATGGGAGTGAGGGGCAGACAAATGTGGGTAGAAATGAAGAACAGGGACAGGTAGAAACTGGTGAAGGATTGAGTGCTGACACAGAAAAGGGGGATAGAAATATTAATGAAGTTCAAAAGGAAAACTTGGAAGAGGTCGTGAATGAGGGTGTAAAGGTAAATAGGGAAGAGTTTGAGGCAACTGATCCTAAAATGGTTGCAATAGGAGGTGAGGAAGATATGGAAATGGTAGAAGATGAAAGTGTGTTTAAAACACCTGCAATTAAACGGAAATTGAAGAAAAAAGGTGGTGGGAAGAGAATTAGGAAAGAAACTGGTGATGAAATTTCTGGAAAAGAAGTTGTTAATTCTGAGATTCAGATGGAATCAGATATGAGCAATGTTGATGAGTCTCAATCCGCCCCAGAAAGTGGGAGTGATTCTTCAGGATCTATGAATTCAGTCTCGCAAAAAAGATCTGTGAGAAGTGATTATACGATCGGGAAAATAAGAAAATTCTTACAAACAACTAAAGGAATGAAAGGAGTGAGAGTTGAAGATTATTTCCCGGATCGGGAATTGTTTGTTAATTCAGCTAAAATGTCAATGAAAGAGAAGGGTGCAAATAGTTTGACTGATCAAGAGATTTACAGATTGAAAAAATTTGTGCAAAAGACTAAAATGAATATACTTAATGATGAATTTGAAACAGAATGATTTCTTTATTTTTTTTGTGTTGTTTTTTTGGTTGTTTTGCCCAGTGTTGGTCTCTATTTATACACTTATGAGCACGCTAAGATTGGGTACAATCAATGTAAATGGAGTACGAGAAAGTGGGAAAAGGACAAAGCTTTTTGAATTAATAAAACAAAAGAAATATGATGTGATGTTGGTTCAAGAAACTCATAGTGATGCAAGAAATGAGACTGATTGGAAAATGGGATGGGATGGAGAAGTTATTTTAAGCCATAAAAGTTCATCTAGTGGTGGTGTAGCGGTTCTGTTTCAAAAACATATGAAACCTTTATCATATGAGGTTGAACACATTGTTGAAGGGCAACTTTTGAAAGTTAGAGCAAAATTTGAAAAATTTGTTTTAGTTTTTGTAAATGTTTATGCTCCTGTTTGTGGTCCTGAGAGGGTTTTTTTTTTTGAGAAAATTGAATGATGCTCTTTCTAGCTTGGATCAAGAAGAGTATATGTTTATGGGAGGAGACTTTAACTGTACAGAAGATGCTAAAGTAGATAGGAACCATAAAGAGCCCCATATTGCATCACAGCATGAAATGTTGAAACTCGTTTCTGAACATGATCTCTATGATATTTGGAGAATCTTGCATAAGAATGAAAGACAATACACATGGGCACAAGCAAGAGAGAATTTAATTACTTTGGCGAGACTTGACAGATTTTATTGTTGTAAACATCATTTTAATGTTATAAAGAAATGTGTGATTTTACCTGTAAGTTTTTCTGATCACTGTTTAGTTGAATGTAATATTTTTATAGCAAATATAAAACCCAAAAGTGCTTATTGGCACTTTAATGTCTTATTGTTGCAAGATAAGTCTTTCATTGAGACATTTATATATTTTTGGAAACAGTTTGGGTTGAAAAAGAATGAATATAGATCTTTACGACAGTGGTGGGATTGTGGTAAAGTGGAAATACAGCAACTGTGCCGACAGTACACACTCAATGTTTCCAGGGATATTTCCCGATCAATGAAAAACCTGGAGATTGAAATTGTGGAACTGCAGAATTCTACAGAATCCACAGGAAATCAAGGGCAGAGTGAACTTATTAAACTAAAAAAAAACAAGTTAGATGAACTGTTAGGTGTTAAAGCACAGGGCGCATTGGTCCGCTCTCGATTTCAGAGCATTGAGCAGATGGATGGCCCGACTAAGTTCTTCTTTGGTCTAGAAAAAAAGAATGGTCAAAGTCGTTTTATTCACTCGCTATACTCAATGACTGGATTAGACATAACAGTGCCTAATGAGATTAGAGAAAGGGCGGTGTCTTTTTATTCAGAACTGTATAGGAGTGAGAGTACAGAAGTGGATGAGCCAGTCAATGTGTTTCTTAAAGGGTTGCCAAAAGTGCCGAATGAAGTGAATGTCGAACTTCAGAAGCCCATTTCCTTAGGAGAATTGCAGATTGCACTGCAGAGTATGGAATGTGGCAGGGCACCTGGAATGGATGGTCTCCCTATCGACTTTTATAAGGCTTTTTGGGCAGTAATAGGGAATGATTTGCTTGCAGTACTGAGTGAGAGTTTGGCTGATGGCTTGCTACCACTGAGCTGCAGAAGGGCAGTCATAACCCTACTGCCAAAGAAGGGTGATCTGAAAGAAATTAAGAATTGGCGGCCCGTTTCACTTCTGTGCACTGATTTGAAAATTTTATCTAAGGTTTTGGCAATAAGACTGAGGGAGGTGGTTGGTCGGGTCATTCATCATGATCAGACGTACTGTGTGCCTAAGAGGTCTATCTTTGATAATATTTTCTTGATTCGAGATAGTTTGGAAGTCTCCAGGTTATTGGGGTCAAATGCTGGTCTTATTTCCATAGATCAGGAAAAGGCATTTGATCGGGTTGAGCACGGCTATCTCTGGCGTACACTGGAGGAGTTTGGGTTCAGCTCAGGTTTTATTGCTATGATCAGGGTCTTGTATCAGGACATTGAGAGTGTGCTGAAGATAAATGGAGGTTTGTGTGCACCTTTTAAAGTTAAAAGAGGGATCAGACAGGGTTGTGCGTTGTCAGGAATGCTGTATGCTTTGGCGATTGAACCTTTGTTGGTAAAAATTAGAAACAATATTGAAGGCTGGTCGATACCACAATCAGGCGGAAAAGTTAAATTATCAGCTTATGCTGATGATATTATTGTTATGGTTAAAGACCAGAAGGATATACTGATGTTAAGGAAAATTATTGATGATTTTGGCATTGTTTCTTCAGCTAAAGTAAATTGGTCTAAAAGTGAGGCTTTGGTGTGTGGTGAATGGGATGGTGATCCTCCTAGTTTACCAGGAGGCCTGTCCTGGAGGAAGGATGGAATTAAGTATCTGGGAGTTTATCTTGGGAATGAGTCTATGTTACAAAAAAATTGGGAGGGTATTTTAGAAAAAGTAAAAGGGAAGTTAGAAAAATGGAAGTGGCTTTTGCCGAAGATGTCATTTAGAGGGAGAGTTATAGTCATTAACAATTTGGTAGCATCAATGTTATGGCATCGACTGACTTGTATTGATCCTCCGATTGGGCTTTTGGCAAAACTACAAGCCATTATAGTGGACTTCTTCTGGAGTGGATTTCACTGGATGGCCCAGAGCGTACTGTTTCTCCCCACGGAAAAGGGTGGACAAGGACTCATACATCTGGCCAGTAGAAGAGCGACGTTTCGACTGTTGTTTCTACAAAGATACTTGACGGGACCAGAGAATGTGGTCTGGAGGAAAGTAGCTGATATAATCTTTAATCAAGTGAGTGGATTGAATTTGAACTCAGGACTCTTTTTAACAGACTTTGGCAAACTACAGATTAATACGACGATTCAATTCTATAAAGGACTTTTTAATGTTTGGCAGCTTTTTAAAAAACAGAGGCAAAGCACAACATCTCTGTACTGGCTGCTTGAGGAACCTCTTGTTCATGGAGCGAGGTTGGATGTGGCTTGTGAAGCCACACCAGGATTATCTCAAATATTGTGTTCATCCAAAATATTAAAGTTACATCATTTAATGGACATTGGTGGTCCTGAACTATGTAATTCTCAAGCTGTGGTCTCTCATTTGGGAATTCATTCTGCACGACAAGTTGGTAAAGTGTTAGAGTTATTATTGCAAAGGTTGACAGTAGAAGAAAAAAGGATGTTGAAAGAATATTATAACGGTAAAATGGTTTATAATACTTCAGATCCTTTTCCAAAAATTTTAATTACTCCTGATTTAAAGGGTTTAAGTGGTTTTTTTTTGAGTTTGGAGGGTCTGGAGAATTTGAATTTTCAAGATGTTCAAAGTAAAGTGTTATATAAATGCTGTGTAAAGATTTTAAACAGAACAATTCTCAAAGAACGAAAAGATACAGTGTGGAGAGAAAAGATGGGGTTGGAAGATGATGTTAAACCTGTATGGAGAATTCTTTATAAATCACCATTAGATAAGCACACTGGTGATCTTCAATGGAAAATATTGCACGGCACAGTTGCGGTTAATGCATTTGTGAGTGTTATCAATTCTAATGTGTCTGATGAATGTCCTTTCTGTAAAATAAGGGAAACGATTTTTCACTGCTTTTTAGAATGTTTAAGATTAAAGAATTTGTTTAGTATACTGAAGTTATTGTTTTCTAATTTTGGTGACAATTTCTCCATTCAGAATTTTATTCTTGGTCCATGTTATAGAGCGACACAAAAAAGTAAATGTCAATTGCTAAATTTCTTGATTGGACAAGCTAAAAGAGCTATATATATTTCAAGGAAGAAAAAATTAGAAGGTTTAGTGGGGCAGAAAGTTGAAACTGTTTTTAAAAATTTGGTGAAAAGTCGAGTTCTGATTGATTTTAAGGTTTATAAGCTGGTTAATGATTATGAAAGTTTTTTGCAAAGGTGGGGATATAATGAAGCTATTTGCACAGTTGTGGATGGAATGTTGTTTTTTGATTTGGTATTGCAATAAGTATTAGGATACGGAAGAAAGAACAATATGTGACAAGAATGTGATTAGAATGTAACAATTTCAGTGTGAAGCTCTGAGAAATAAAAGTTGTTGTTAAAAACTCAAAAAAACTCTCTCTCTCTCTCTCTCTCTCTCTCTCTCGCTCTCTCTCTCTCATAATACTCTACTCTAGATAATATACCACTTTTAATACAGTAATTCAGTAAGCTTTTAATGAAGCAACTCAACGTTCCTTCATTACTAGTTCTAAAGTGACGTTTCTGAATAGGCTTGGGCTCAGCTGATAAACTGTCAAACTGAGAATCTGTGGTGGAAGGAAGTAGATCTCCATGCAATTTATTTATTTATTTTCATTCATTTTCTTTTTCCAAAGATACTCCATTGATTCTTTTTTTATTTACACACTTGTGTCGTTGTATAAATGCAATATCACACTCCTAGCCTTGTGATATCACTCCATATCAGCACGGATGTGATTCAGCTGTAGGCACGAGGCTGCAGGTAATGCTGATATAGTGCCATATAACACTCCTACTTACAGTGCCTTTCGAAAGTATTCATACCCCTTAATTTTTTCATGTT
>JAUZSZ010000091.1:15849271-15859907 GCA_034780575.1 Labeobarbus marequensis | reverse complement strand
AACGGCTGTGCTATCTTGGCCTTGTTTCACAGTAATCTGTTAACCCAGCCAATTAGTGTGGCAACAGCACACCATCCACATTTGTCTCTGTCAAGCTGGCGACTGCATCACACACACACACACACACACATACATGCACACACATGCATACACAGAGACCCTATACCTGGGTCAGATTCTTGCAACATTGCCAATATCTGTAACGGTAAAAAGCAGGATCCATTTATCACCTCTAACCACAGAGGAGTACATGCTAAACACATAATAATAAAATTACATGTTTGATATATTGCAAACAATTATATGCGATCTGTGTAGCGATTTGACCTATGTTGTAAATGTGTGTCAGCCACATGTTTCTGATATTAACAGCCACCCTCACATGCAAGACATACTAGGTGTAGATTTGCTTTGGGAGGGGCAAAGTTACAAACCTGGTTACCATGGAAACAAAGGCAGGACATTAAAGTGATTAAACGACAAGGTTGTCTTGAGGACTTGCGTGAGTGTGACTAGCATGAGCATGAATATCACGTCATTGAAGTGTGGTAACGTTGTTTGTGCATCATCATGAATGCTGTGGATCCGCTGCATCCAGAGGAGCCAAGTGCGGCATGTGTGAATCATCTGTTATTTGCTGAACAAAGCCACAGATGACACTTGAAATGACAGGATTTTTGACTGGCTGGCTGGATGGTTGTGTATGTGCAAGTTTGACAGGAATGTGAGAAAAACTTTAGCCTTTGATTGTGTTTCATGCTAAGGTTTTTAGCTGCAGCATTAATATGGTTACTTTGACTTTGAGTAAAACATGACTGATGACACATCAGGGTTAATCAATAGAATTACTGATAAAAATGTTTCTTGTTGAAGATTTTTTTTCTACTAGCCAGTGTTAATGAAGAAGAGATGAAAAAGACACACCATGACAGTTATTTTAGTGTTTAATCACAAAACACATGAAACCCTTACCATTCAAGTTTGTGGTTTAAGTAAAAAGATTTTTCAGTGTTTTTGAATGATGTATTTTATGCTCACCAATGCTGCAATTATTTGATCAAAAATATAGTAAAAACTGTAATATTGTGAAGTAGTATTACAATTTAAAGTAACTGTTTTCTATTTAAATGTCTTTTAAAATGCAATTTCTTTGTGCAATGGCAAAGCTGAATTTCAGCGTTCAGTGTCACATGATCCTTCAGATATCATTTTATGCTGGTTTGGTGCTCAAGAAACATTTCTTCTTCTCCTTCTTTTTCTTTGTCTTATTATTTTTATTATTATGTTGAAAGCAATTGTGCTTAATTTGTGGAAATCGTGAGACAAATTCCACCCAATTGCTACTCAAAACTAACCCAATTGTGTTTCGAGGGGGATCCCCTGGTAAAAATCGCGTTCCAGGGGGAAAAATACACGTTTTTTGGCGGGCTTCCCCTGGTAAAATTTGCATTCCAGAGGCTAAATATCACGTTATTGGGGTCATTTCAACCCGCGAACATGAAAAACAAGTAGCCCAATTCTGCAGGAAACCCACGGACTTGGAAACACAGGTCTGCATAGCATACGTGAATGTGCTGATGATGTACGTATCCTGTCTGCGCGAACAGGGTGCGCAGAGATATGCAAATACATATGTTGACAGGCAGGTAGGAAAGTCAATAAAAATGCTCGGAACAAGCGTTTTGATTGGAAGAACATTTCTTGGTGCTATGCCTTCCACAGAATATATAAATACAGATAAATACATTTAGACCACTTAATGATTGCTATCAGGATGTGAAGAGACTTTCAACCAGCATAACAAAAATTGTTTTTGAAGACAATCACCTATTGCACCTTTAAACCTTATGTGACAAATTCTCTTTTAAAAATAATATATTTACCTTTTTCTTTTAGTCTGACTGCTAATAGTCTATTAACTCTTTGTTCAATGTGATGAATTCCTGCTGACATGCAGGTTTAGGCCTTGGATGGAGAGTGATCTTGAAATGAGAGAAAAATTAGACGCTCCAACAAAAATCTCTTTTTGTTCCAGATGTAATCATGCAGCTTCGCTCCCCGCTCCAATTTCACTGCACACTGCTCACAAACTCTGGATGTACAGACACACAGCAGAAAAGCTCAAAATGAGCTCCTCTGCCAAAATGGGGTGACTGGACATTTTGTTGATTCAGGAGCACCATCATTTTATAAGGACATTGTTCAATTCCTCCTCCAAAATTGGTTCTCTGACCTAATCAAATGTCATTACCTTGGTAGCAGCACATCATTCTCAAACAAATTGCTTGTCTGATGGGCAAATTTCTATGGTAGTATGGTTTTAGTTTTTTCAAAAATTGTCTAATGATGCTTCGGTGACAAATTCGTAGGCATGAAGCACAATCACCCTGACAACTTATGCCAAATTCAGAGTGAGTTCAAAAGCACAGTTATACAAATCTGATTGGAGACTGAGGGACCATTGTGTCTTATGTTCAAATGCTTTTGTCCTTGCATTAAAGCCTAGCTGAAGAAACTAGGGGCTAGTCCAAGCAGCATATGGCATAGATGTTGCCAATAGGCCTTTGGCAAGTTTGAGTGTACTCAGCTTCCATCCCTAGCGTACATATGTGCAACAGCTGTGTTTCATGTCCCAGCCTTTTGAGAGCCAATTCCATCTTTAAAATGAATTTCCAGCATTGGTTTCTGTGTCTGAAACAGGTATCGTCTCAGGCGGTTTCTCTCGCTGTAGTAAAAAGCACCTGCAGAAGCCTGACCCAGCAAATTCGCCTTCTAAAGATACACCTGCATATTTTGATATACTTTGCTTCAACAACAAGCAATTAAAATTTAATTATTAAACCTACCCATACCACCAAACCTGTCCCTAACGTCAACTACAGCAAAACTGTTTTGCAATACAATATGAACAGAGTAAGTACACTGTACTTATTTTTAGATGTATGTACATAGTAGTTAAGGCACTTAATATAAAGTGGGACCCTCGAAAGATTAGTGTAGGGAGGCAGAGAGAGTTTGTAAACATAACTGTATAAAAGCATACAAAGAAATAACTTACTGTTGATCGGCACTTCCTTCCTGCTGACTTCCTTCTCCTTTTTTCTGTTTTGTGGCTGGTGGCCACCAGCATTAAGGTACAATTATGTTTTAACATGATTTTCATTATTTATTAAATATCACAGTTAGCTGTATTCTGGATTGAGTCATTTTGAGTCTCAAACCTCCTGGTAACCATGTAAAAATAGCTAGCTAGTGCTGCTGATGTTGTGTGCTTTAAATGATTTACAATATGGCATCTAACACTGTATAGTTGTCCGGTCAGCCATGTTTCATACTGAGTCATTCTGAACTGGTAACCGTGACATATAGATTTAGATATGATTGACAGATGCAGCTTTATTCCATTTTCATTTACTGACCTCTGTTTCTTCAAAATAATCATTGACCTCTCTTATTCTTCTCTTAAGTCTAATTTTGGTCACATAGATACTGATAATTCCTGACCAACAATTGTTTGCACATCCAAACATATATTATTGTTTCAAATAATTTTCTTATTTTACATATTTGTTTTATGTCTAATATCATCGGAATGCAGTTTCATTTTCACAGCCGTCCTTCAGACTGACTACTTGTATTTGAAATTGTGGTAGTTATTTTAATTATTCACAGATCAGTTCACAGGCTAATTGCAAGGCAATTATATCTTTGTAATGGGCAAAATAGGACTGAATATTTAAACGGCTGTTAAGAATATTTTACTGTTGCAGTAGGTATCATATTTAGAGGAAAAACAATTTGTTGTTCATATCAGTGCTTTTTTTTCTTTTTTAAAAATATTTAGTGAATGAATTAATCTGATTTGCTTCCATGCATTTCATTCATAAACTAACTGAATGAACTGGGACATCTCATTCATGAATGAACAGGGACATCTTGATTTTGAACAAACTGAATGAACTGAGGCATCTCATTGGCGAATGATGATCTGTTGACGACTGTCATTCGATATGTTAGTCTCGTTCAAAATGTGTAAAAATTACTGATGCTGTACACAAAATGATATTACATCTTATTGAAACCTATTTTTCTTGTTTTTATACTTTGATAAAAGTAATGCTGAACAATTTTAGCAGATTTGTAGACAGTGATATTTTATTAATGAATATAAAAACTCGCAGAGATTTGAGAACGACTTGAGATTCACTCAGCACACAAAAAGGGCCCTGACTGACACAAAAACTCAGCAACTGGTGTTTATACAGTATGCTACTTGCAGAAAGAGCCACAGAACAAATCAATAAACAAATGTGAATTGATCTTTTTAGCAAACAGACTGACTGAGGTGAGAATGAAAATCCATACCATTGCTTTGTAACAGAACCTAAGAAGATTTTACCGCAAGCTACTAAAATGAGGATTGTTTCAGAATAAGAAGAAGGCAGCTTGCGACACATATAAAAATGAATTAATATTTACATTAAAGGAAGAAATACATTTAATTATAAATACATGCTGACACTGAAAACTAAAAACAAACACAACATCAGTGCAAATAATGCAAACATCTGTAAACAATGAGGTGGCAATTAGCATGATTTATTCATACTGTGATGGTGCATGCTGGGGGAAATTGTGGGAGAGAAATGGATGTGAGGTGCCTATAGTAATTAACAAGAACAATTAAAAATGTTTTAAAAAAGAGAAATAGTGTTAAATATTAAAACTGTTTTCAATTGTAATGTCATGGTCTGTCATGATACTCTAGATGACACATGCCGATGGGTCCTTAACATCAACTAATGATATATAAAGCGTTAAATGGCTTGGCATAAGCTGATCGGTTCATGTTGCATTCGCAGCCTATGAACTTGCAGCTTTACATTTAAATGGCTGGTTAGCATTCGCTTGAGCATTTTGCAATGCACTTTCAGAGCTCCTCTGAAATGCTCCACCTTCCCCAGCTCCACCTGTATAGATCTGCTATGGGTTGTTATATATGCTATTTGTGCAGCAGCAGTATGTCTTAAATACTCACAGGACCGCAGCGCCGTATGTATTGGCAGTAGCAAGTTTCTGTACTTGCTTGCAACAACAATAACATACAGCAGCAGCAGCGTAGCAGATCTATTCCGCCAGGACCAAATACATTAACAAAATGTAATACTATGCTAAAATCTCCCGAGATTTATAACATTTTCCGATTTGGAATATTATAAATGTCAGTTTTGATAAATTTAATGCATTCCTGGAGAATAAAAGTATTATTTTGTATTATTATTATTGACATTATTTACATCTTACTGACCTCAAACTTTTACTTGAACCATTGCTTTGTATTAGTATGCACCCAAAAACTAGATTTCTAGAGTCTAAATAAAGCTACAAAAACAACTCAAAAAATAGTCCTAAATATAGAACCGAAATAGCCAGTCTGGGCCAGAGAGATACCAAATAAAAGGGATCATCTGCTAATCTCTCTCCTTTAGGACAGAAAGATACAACTATAATGGATTTTGGATAAAGCATAAATCCTCTGAGACTGTCATCACCACAGAGATCAGCGGGGCGTCTGGTTTCCATTTTCTAGACTGTTACCATGTGTACAGTCTACTTCTTGATAAAATCCATCAGAGTAACATTTAAACTGTGCAAGAAAAATAGGCATGTGTCCTCTGTCTCTAAGTGTGACTGGAAACAGACTTACTGACTGTGTGATTTCCTCCGCACTCCGGATCTTATTGTTTACTGCTGAGCAGAGGCCACCGTCTTCCTGTTTTTGAAAGTAAAGAGCTGCGGTACACTCAAGAGACACTGTTTCTGCCAGGTGAGAGCGGACCTATGATACTCGACCCCCTGAGGAGGTAGAAGCGTGACCGACTGACAATGCAACCAGAGACTCCCACTAACAGATACACTAACCCTCTCTCTGCTGCCGTGAGTCCCTCCAGCGTTTTTGACTGGTGGAAGGATGAGTTTAGAGTTCAAAGAGCTTCCATTGGACGACAGCTGAATCTGTTGGGAATTTAAATATGACGGATCTTAACCTGTCAGACAACAAGAGCTTTCTAAAGTTGTGTCTGAATCTGGGTACATATTCATACCGCCGGCACTCTTGGGTCTGGTAAGCACAAATGTGGGTGTAAGGTTGTAACCGCTGCAGCCACCTGTTCGTTTGTTTGGATTAGTTGACTCAGCTTGCGGAACTTATAATGTCAAATCAAACTAATTTATGTTCTTGGTGCACAGTGTTTTGGGAGCAGAATGTTCAAAATTGGCTCTTAAACTTCGTGCCCTCAGTTTTAAGGTTATCCGTTGCATGTATCAGAGGCTTTTAAGGAATTTGAAAGCCTACATGGCTCCCTATAACTCCAGCACTCTAAGATCCAGGTGGATGGGGTTTAATTTTATTCATGCAGAGGAGATTTGGCAAGAGAGCGTGGCTATGAAAGAACTTTTCTCCAGTAATTTCTTAGAAAAGAGAGTGAATTTCTTTTTTTTAAAAATCTGCTGTTTTGCTCTTGAACATGTATGACCTTTTGCCACACTTTCCAGTTTACTCTCTCTCAGCTTGACATATTCTCATCACTCGCTCTCAGTGATGGCCAGGCTTAATGGAGGAGCTAAATGGGTCCATTTTGTGGTTGATTTAGCGCTTACTTAGTATTTTTGTATATATATATATATATATATATATATATATATTTAATCTAATATAGTAGTATATTCTATATACTGCAATATTCAGTGTAGTTGTCTCCTCTCTGGACTACACTGAACTAAATAGGTATTTTAAAATAACTTCTGAAGCTTTTCCTTGAAAGAGATGCTTAAAGATGCACTCTTTTCTGTTTGCTTTTTTGGTTGTTATGAGATTTGCCTTGGATGTTATACTGACACCTAGTGGATGGATGATGCACCTTGCAAAAACAGAAGTGTCTGATGCCGTAGCAATAGAAATGTACTATTTACAGTAGGTCAGTATTCAGTGTCCTAAAATATAGGGGTTAGTTTAGGTAATAGGTGTCTTTTTGGCTGGTCATATGATCTCAAAACTACTGTACTATAATTAATTATTACTGAATGAAATAGCAGACTTCTTCATGGCTAGTGTTTGCATATTTAATTTCATTCTTTAACTGTTCTACAGATCTGTGTTCTAGTGTTAAAGGTGCACTGTGTAATATTTAGGATGATCTATAGACAGAAATGCAATATAATATACATACCTACGTTTTCAGAGGAGTATAAAGACCTTACATAATGAATCGTTATGTTTGTATTACCTTAGAATGAGCAATTTATAACTACATACACCGCGGCTCTCCTCACATGGAAGTCGCCATCGTGTTTCTACAGTAGCCCTTAACGAACAAACTGCTCTACAGAACGCGTTTCGTCACTATGTTATTCTTGCGAAAAACACTGACACAATGATGAACAAGTAACAGTAATATTCGTAATGACATCGGTTTATTGAATAATTAATTAAATATAATTCCTTAATTTACCTTTGTAAAGAAACCTCATTGTTCTCTGTGGTCTCAGACGACGGCATCTTAGCCCTGTATCGGCCACCGTAGCTTCACTAAAGGGAGGGGTGAGCGGGGGACTGAGCCATTGGATGCAATTCGCAACCTCAACCACTAGATGCCGCTAATATCTACACACTGCACCTTTAAATGTTACTGTTTTTGACAGCGTTGAAAACGTTTCAGACAGATAATATCATGATATTTTTTGCATTTGCCTGACTGAATGTGCTATCCTGTCCTTGGGCTCTTTTGATTACTGTCAGTTTTAGTGCCAGCGATGCAGTGTTGCCAGATATTGCTATAAAACAAAACAAAAACAACAGCAAAAATAATAATAAACCAAATTTATTTCAAATAGTTTGCAAATAATATAAAGATATCGCTTAACCCCAAACTGGAACTTCCCACTTTATTAACCTTCTAAAGTGTCAAATTAAGTGTAAAAGACAAGTCCAAAAATGCTTATGATCGCTTGATCTGGCAACAGGGCTGTGCCCGCGCATTCACTCATGACTCTCTCAAGCCTTGTTCACTATGGCAGCGTCTCGGTGCGATCATTTTCATACGACAGGCTAAACCTTCTTGCAGACTGTCTAAACTTAATTATACATGCAGTCATTCAGAAAGCAAATTTTATTTTTGAACATGAAAATTTACCGGGGTCCGGACCTCATAGCTGGCTACAGGCCTGATTAGTTGATATTAATTGTTAATTCAACTCAGTTTAACAAGTTAGTTGTAGATCAATTATCATAAGACTGTTGCTTATATATGCTTGTATTGTGTTTGGCAGGATTAGGTGCACATGCTCCCCTCAAACATTTGGTTTCAGAAGTCATTTGTAAAAGCTGCACACAGAAGGCAGCTGTCATGCCTGTATGGCAGATCAGCTTACAGCATGCTTTGTGACAGGGTCATAGAATACTCTACTCTGCGCATATCATGTCCAACAACAGCCCTGACCCCTCTAACAGTGTAATACAAGTGTCTGATATGGAAAAAGCTTTATGTTACTGTTATAGCATACAGCATTCAGAAAACAGTGAAGTCAGGGTAACTTGTGGATTGAACTAACCTACATGATTTTTGAGTTTGTACAATTTAGCTGTTAAAAAGAAAGTATCAACAAGGTTTTACAGAGTTTCCATTATAATTATTACATTTAATGTAGAAAATGCATTGAATTAAAAGAACAAATAGATATAGCAATATAGAGTTTTTTGGATATGTGCTGTAATAGAAATAAAATATGTGACAAATACTGTAATACAAAGCACTTTGGCATGTCTTGTAAATACCATGGTATATGGATATGTTAGTCAATTGGTAATGTGGCGTATACTGTATATTAAAGCTCCATCTAAAAGGACCAATAGATACTACCATGGTTTTGTGGACATATATTGTGGCAATACTAATTACCTTAGTGTACTTTGTAAATATGATGGTCTCCAAATATGGCACATTCAGTACTATGGCATATACAGTATTTCCTATGCATATACAGTATCTAAAATTACTCTTATTTAATTATTCATGGGCAGGTTAGGGCCATAAAATCCAAGTAGATGGATAGGAAAAACATAATTAGCTAAATTTCATTCTGCTTTAGCATGTCAAGATTGTTTATTATATGGCTTTTTAATTTTTTTTAAATAAAATATTTATTTACATTTTTGACATTTTTATTTTACTTTACTGACATTTTTATTTTACTTTACTGACAGGGTAGTATACAGTCAGTAACTGACAAACTCACAAAAAAACTTCAGGGTGGTACAGCCTTTACTGGTCTGATCAGGGATTATACATGATCCCTTATAATACATATTTAACTCATAGTAAGCATGAGTTGATATTTGAAGCATTCCTATTACCAGTTCAGCCACATTTTGAAATCGACCTGAAATGTAATTCACAGCTCCGCATCCCTATACCTTCTTTTCCCCACCTCACCTCCAACCTAAGTGAGATTTGAAATTGCCTGCATCCCAGTGGTTTAATACAGTCTATTTTCTCAATTATGGAATACATTACGCATTAAGCAGCAGACACCTGATAGGGCCGCATTACTCATGAAAATGAGAAGCAGTTATGTGTCATTTTCATGATCAGCAGGCAGTTATCCTAGCAGCTGAACCCTTAAGTGCTGTCCTGTGTTTTTGCCAGTCAGATAAGCTTGTACAGAGTTAGCGGTGAAAGGTGAAAACATGTAGATTGGGTCCGCTGGGCTCTCAGATAGCTGGCTTCACAGTGGGAGTCAGGTCCTTTTGACTTCTACCATTCACCTCTCCATCTTCCCTACCTGTGCCCATCTGGAGAAGATCAGCCCTTAAGGTCATTGTACACCGAGTCTGAAATTTTCACATGTTAAAAAATAAATATAACCTTACATTGTGTCAATCACATTTACACAGTGCCTCTGAAACATTCATCCATCATAAAAAAATTCGGATCAGGTTTGATTTTCTTCTTCATGTCTTTTTCCTCACTTGCTTTAAAGCAATAGTTCACCCAAAAATGAAAATTGACAACATTTACTGACCATCATTTTGTTGTGCTCCATATTCTAAACCTTCTGAAGCCATAGAATTTTTTTATGTAGGCTGTATGATAATGGTTAAACTGACTATCACAGTTATTAATCACAATCATTGCCATTTTAGAAATGTCTTTTTACATTTCATCAGAATTATTCAATTATTCAGAATAAATCAAGAGTATGTCAATTGATTTATTTTGCCTCATCTTGTTCCCTAATTAATTCATCGTATAAATTAACACATTCAATATGAAATCAAAACAGGTAAGAAGAAGCTTCTTTCAAAAGCTAAACCAGTAAAATTCCTGATACTGACTATTTTTATTAAAACAACAGCAAAATTGTATTTGTATTGTGGCACAGAGGTTGTGTATTTATTCAATCGCAAGCGATATTGTCAAGATTCAGTTTCAGATTTATTACAGTTCTGGTTTGCTTGCAGATTTAGTCGCAGCAACAAATACAAATTATCACATGACAGAAAACAGACTGGCGAACACCAGGTCCATTTAAAGGTCCCATATTGTCAAAACTGAAATTTCCTGGCTTTTTTCATGAT